>PNEQ01077256.1:32695-55708 GCA_003012365.1 Medauroidea extradentata | reverse complement strand
CGCGGTTGGCTTGCTCCGCTAGTCAAATGGACACGCAAGCTTACACATGGTCGCTAATTATGTCGGTTGTGCGGGCCACGTGAGCGGAGCCGTTGTGCCGGTAACACGTGTCCATGATATCGTCGCAAAGTTGGGTTAGTGTACATAACATCGTAGACCAAGTAGACGCGGTTGGCTTGCTCCGCTAGTCAAATGGACACGCAAGCTTACACATGGTCGCTAATTATGTCGGCTGTGCGCGGCCACGTGAGTGGAGCCGGTGTGCCGGCAACACCCTAGCAACGGGCGAGCAAGGACTTGTTGAGGCAGATTGATGGTGCCGGCGGGACCCGGATTCAGGCGGGCGTTCCGTGTTCCCTCCCATTCCCGGAGTATTCTGCCTGCCCGCGCGCAGGCGACAGCCGTCCACAGCGCCAACTCTTCCTTGTTACGCAACGCGTAAATAGGCTTCGACGTCGCTTCATCTTCCTTCATCCCCCTAATTGCGTGTATGGTTAGCAGGGAAGTTACGCAATATAGTTCCGTGTATTATCCTATTTAAATTCTACAATACTGAAAAAAAAAATCAACTGAAATAGACATAATTGTTTTTATATAATTAATAAATCTTTTTTTAATCAAACTATACATCGTGTTTGGTAATTATAGGTACAAAGAAAGGGGTGTGTCGAGGACGACGAAACAAGCAAATAAAGCCAATAATAAAGGTCAGAAAACGACGGTTTTCCCGTTACGATGTATGGTCACGTGCAAACATGGCAATGTTGCAACACTGTTGCTGCCGTCTGTATCAGTCATCAGTTCCCACAGTCAGCAGCGAATGCAGTGTGGCTGCGTACTGTTCGACGAGGTCGCCATGACTCCACACACGTTTTGTAATGAAGAAATGGCGGACATCTACTTTATGAATGGGCAAGCTAATGACAATGCACGGGCGGCAGCTCGAATGTATCAACAGACGTACACGCAGAGAAGGCAGCTTGACAGAAGGGTGTTCACAAGGGCACATAAGCTCCTGTATGAGACAGGATCATTAAAACCCAACATGCGACATGCAGGCAGACCAAGAACAGTTTCGACACCGGAAATGGAGGAGCATGTGTTATAGGTGGATGAAATGCCGGGCACAAGAACCAGACGAGTTCTGCAGCGGAAGGGGTATCGCCATAACGCATATGGCGGGTATTATATGAGGGACAGTTGTACCCATATCATGTACAATGTGTGCAAGCATTGGCCGCACCGCACCAGACTTTCCGACCCGGGTTGCCTACTGCCAATGGCTCCTGGCAGAATGTGGGCGAGATCCACAGTTCCTCGTGCAAGTTTTATTTACAGACGAAGCATGCTTCACCCAAGATGGTATCACGAACATCCACAGCACACACGTGTGGGCTTATGAGCACCCACATGCTATCATTGAGACGGCACATCAGCGGAGATACTCCATTAATGTTTATGCAGGTGTCGTTGGTGATCGTATGTTAGGGCCACATGTCCTTCTGGCTGACTTAGTGGTCGAGCGTACCTTCATTTCCTGCAGCACGAGCTACTCGACAGTTTGAATGACGTGCCTCTTGGTGGCAGGATGCGTATGTGGTACATGCCTGATGGTGCTCCGGCACATTTCCGTATGGTTGTTCGGGAACACGTCGCACATATGTTCAACAACAGGTGTATCGGTCGTGGCTTGCCAATACCATAACCTCCCAGATCCCCCGACTTGAACCCATTGGATTTTTTGTGTGGGGATCTTTAAAAGCTGTGGTGTATGCCAGCCCTGTTGATAGTGTCCACGAACTACAGGAACGCATTGTGGATGGTTGCCACTGCATTCGAAACACACCTGGAATTTTTGAACGTGAACGGGCATCGGCGCGAAGGCGTGCTGAAGCCATGCCTTCATATGAACGGCGCCCATTTCGAATACTTGCTGTAATGTCTTCATCCACGTTTTGATCCTCGGGAACACTGATATTGTAGCGTTCCTTTCGTAACATGTAATGTGTCGTATTGGGAAAACCATCCCAGACAGCATACAAGCTTGCGGCAAGCCTGTATTTCACTTGATTAGGCTAGAAAAGTAAGCTTGCTTTGCAAACTGGTCGCAAGCTTGCAGCAAGCTTGTTTCTTCCGGGCACCGGTATATGTCTTTCGTAATAACTTTGCAAGCTTGCAGCAAGCTTGTGGCAAGCCTGATGAGCAAGTCTAGTAGGAATTTTCTCGTTGGTACGACGTTTACATCCGCCTCCGCCATTTCCGCCGAGTTGTGTTGTTTGTTTTGCAAATTGACATGCCATATGGCGAAATTGGGTTATGTTCTTTTTAATTGTGTTCACGTTATGCTTATTTATTTCGCGCAGTGTTCCTACTAGTTTTGGGATTCAGGAAAACTTTGCTACTCTGGTATCGTATAAATGCCGGTAAACTTGTCGCGTCAGGCTTGCCGCAAGTTTGTTCTGTGGTAACTAGGAAGCTTGATTCAAGCTTGATTCAAGCTTGCACACTTGTCATAAGTTTGCTGCAAGCTTACACGCTTGTCATGACAAGCTTGCATTGCTGTCTGGGATTGGTTTCCGAAACTGTGTTTATTAGCATTATTTGCTGGTTTCATCGTCCTCGGCACATCCAGGGGGCGTTGCATCCCTTTCGTTTGTACCAATAGTTACCAAACAACCTGTATTATGTACCTACCGACTGTACAATTTATCTTCCACGCTCAAACATCAAGTGACGTGTTCAGAGAGGTTAGGCACTTCCCGCAGTTAGCTATTACACACGGAAAGGTACGAATTGGTTGAAAATAGAACTTTAGCAGGGTTTCTTTAAGTACTCACTTCATCCTGAACGGCCTATACCCAAATTTATGCATTTGTTTAGCGTAATCTATTCCGCCACAATTAAATACAAAAGATTTCAGCATCAGCATTTATCTTCAGAGATACTGTGCTCGAAAAAAAAAAAAAGTTCACAGAGAGTTGGTGCAACCTATTGTTTAATGTGCAGTATTTTTATTATTTTCAAATTAGCTTCGAGAAACCTTCAATATCAAAGGGCTGATTTTAGCGCTGAATTATGGTACTTGCCCTCTAAATGTAAGTGACCGTATTTACTCCAATAATGTCTAATAAACTAAGTGTGAAATGCCTCATAAATTAAATATTTCGAGACTAAACCCACAATGTCTATAATCACAAAGAGCCACGCTATCGCGAGATTATTATTAGTTAAGTCTGAACTGCATTCTTGTGTATAGACATGTACTGTGACAGCATTGTACAGTGGTAAGTATTTTGTGAAACCACTTTAGGTCAGAAATAAGTAATAGGTCAAAAATAAATCAAATAAACACGTTCACAATTGCAGTGGAAAGGGAAACAATATGAAATCATCTTTTTTGTTCATCGGGGTCTCTTGATACAAATTATAGCATTGCATGTCCATAAAATCTGATGGCAGGAACGTCTAAGCCGGAAAGGGAGTGACCACCCCCATTATTTTGATGACGGTGTAAGTTATTCGAAACACATTTTTCACGGACTGTCGATAAGTGTTAGCAGAACACAGTATCCGGCGAATTATGATTTAATGTTATGTTGTTTACGATTTTATACCAATTAACTAGTTTGAAATTCTTTTTTCGAAGGCGTATTGCTCCTTTACGAAGTGCGCTAAGCGAAAAGTCGTCTTACATAACTGTACTTCATTTTCGACAAGAAATCACCACACGAAGTTTGTAACATACTTTCATTTACACCCTGTATAGGCATAGAAACATAAAAACTAGGCGTTACTTAAAAAAAGTTACCTTTAATTTTTTTTTAGAGATAAGGTGGTATTACAGTTATCATTTTGTTGAACTAACTCAATTTACAAAAATAAATACAGACCTGCATGAATTGAAATAAAAGGGCCCAAAAACAAACTACACCCGAAAAAAAAAAAACGAAAATCAGCTAGGAAATTATACGATGTTATACAGCTCATATATATCTTATAACATTGGCACAAAAATCTAAATGAGATGCAAACAGATAAAAAAAAAAAAACTCAATGGGAAACAAATATTTTGAGAAAAACTCAACTAGGGAAGGAAAAAACACGCATTTTTGTCACTTAAATAAGTTTAAGCTTATTGTTTTTTAAAATTTTAACCAATAGAGACTGTAGTAAAAAACTGAAACATTGTACACACGAGTGTACTTAAAAAACGAATAGCTCAGACATTTAAGTACATTTTTAAAACAGTGTTAAGCAATGGAGATTGTAGTAAAAAAATGAAAAATTGTAGGCTATACACAGTTAAAGATAAATATAAATACCTCATACATATACGATAACGATAAGAAATAATACATAAAAATAATACAGCGGAGAACCATCGCACGACGACTTAATAACTAAAATGTTACTGCATAGACACGCGTGTGTATGTGTGAATGTGATAATATTGTATATATCAAAACGGAATACGTGCAGAGAAGTGATTATCTTCACGTAGGAAACGACAGAATGGGCCTAGAATTGAGAATGTAATTTGCGTTATAATGTAGAGGGTCCGAATTCCAGTCAAAGCATTGTTCCCACTGAATATAAGCAGTGGCAAAACTGATTATATGAACCAATATTTCTGTATGTAATGAACTTCTTGTCTACTAGATATATTGCATAGCCAACTACGTACTACATTTCAGTCGTAGTAAGTTTGAGGTAAACACCGTACAAATATTTAATGCAGTGAACTACTCGCGTATACTTACGTTGTTTCTACACTCGTGATTTCGACTACGAGAGTACATTTAAAGTTAATTGTTTCGTTTATCTGAACAAATACTTTCGGACATTCTGTTAAATCTACAATTTTTATTGTTTTGTTACAAGACTGCATTAAGAAGTATATGTAACTTTATTGGCCATAATCTCGTCGGTGTACGCTGGTGTGCATTGGTTATTTTGGAGATTTAATCACTGGGAGGTGCTCCATATGTTAATTAGAAAGTAACGACTTTTAAATATTACTAATTTCTTTAGTATTACTGGATTGCATGCAAGAAAACAAATTCATTTTAACAAATGTCAATCAAAATGTTTGCGATATTTGAACTAAGTGGTTAACATACAAAATTGAAGCCACAGCTTAAGACTCCCGCCTGGTGGCCGTGTGTTAGTGTGAGTGAGGCACGGCGCCAAGGGCGATGTTGACCGACTCATCTGGTGCGGTATCGCCTCTACTGCAAGACACTGAAACCGAGTGCAGTGGCATCGTAGGACACTCGCCTGACTGACACTTTCAGTGGTGACCCCATCATTTTATTGGTAGAAAGTTTTAAGTCAAGTCAAATACACCTCTCTATTTTGTTTCACACGAATCCCTTCAGTAGTTGTTTAGATGTAGTAGATTGAAAAAACCGTTTTTAGTAATTTTGAGGTGCTCTGGAATGGTCTTTCTAAGTAACGTGATGTTTTAAAACTACTATTACGAGGTCGTTTGAAGTGTTTGTTCTTTTCGTAAATCCACACATTAGAAACACGTTTAGTAGTTTCTTAGATAAAAGCGTTCTGCTAGCACGCTGCAACGCTGACTACAAGGCAGGCATGTGTCGAATTTCCACCTTAGACGCGTGGGAACAACGTATCGAAAAGAGCCAGTGTTCCACGCTTGACGAGAAGCATATAGCCTCTATTCGCAGCGCGTCAAACTGGCGTGCAAGGTTTTCCTTGTAGTCTTTTTCCTACGGGACTTTAAGCGGTAACCACAACATTTTATTTTTTAATAGTATGAAGTAAAAACCATCGCGTGCCTCTAGCTCTGCACTTTACGAATTCAGGTAATACTTTCGTAGTTACAGTAGTAAAAAAAAAAAAAAAACGTTTTTGGAGAGGCCCGAAAATTACGTTTCTAACATGCGTGCTACTTTTTTGAAAACATAGAATCATAGTTTCAAGTGTGTATTCTTTTCGTAGATAAACATAATATGAATAAGTTAAGCGGTTTCGCGTGAAAAAGAATACACGTGACACTCTGCACCGCCGTCCATGCGCCAGTCGAGGACTCCTCGTAAGTCAAACTGAAAAAGTCACAAAGTCCTAGAAATTGGACAGAACAGCTCCAAGGGCGGATGAGAGGGCAGGCATCAGACGGATTTACGAGCTCTGCCTATGGATCTTTCTATTTCGTTAAAAGGCTTTATACTTCTCCCTCACGGTGGTTTATTGCATCCGCGACGGCATTTTTACGGCCGGACGTTGCCATAAAACCAGCATCTACATTCTATTAACGTTACAAATCTGCATACAATTATCCCTTGTCGGGCGAAATTGTTTCCCTCCCGCCGCCCAGCTCTGCTACTTTATTGAAGGTGGGGAGGGGGGAAGAGGGTGCTCATGAAAAGACATCTCTCCTCTCCTTTCTTCATTTCCCCTCCACATGGGCAGGAGAAATGTACAGTTATGCCTTCTGCAGTCAGCGACGTTGATGACTCACTTCGCCACTTCAACGGTCGCTATCGGAATACTCAAGTTGCCGGATACGGCAGCGTCGCTCCCCTCCGACCGTGATGAGTCCGCGAGATGAATATTTATTTTCACGTGTGACATATTTGTTACAAAAATCTTAAGATTTACTACACAATTTTTTGCCGCTTGATACGGTTTTCTTGTGTAGCAAGAATCAGTTTTTCTTGCGGTTATAATTTTTTTACAATAAAATTTTTTACTTTTCTGTTACATATATCTGTACATTTGTGTTCCACGTGAAAACAACTCTACAAGGCGAAAGAAAAAGAATCAAGTTCAGTAGTGAAGAAGTTTTTACTGACTTTTATAATTAAGTATGCGGGAAGTTGCTTAGCAGCGATTCTTTGATTAATTTCTGGGAAACTTATTTTGTGTTATTCTTGGAAACAGCTTTCGTGATTTACACATGCTAAAGAAGCAGCAAAAGGCACAAGGAGGAGATGGTCAAGATCTTCAGCAAATTGCACTGTTGCGCAGTACTGTACGCATTTCATGGTGGAATGAGCACATTTCATGGCCTGTCTAGTTGGTCCTTTCGGCCCATTTCTAATTAAAGTCATTGCTAACTCTTTGTAAGCGCAAAACTAAGTGATGCAATACCCAAACGTTAACTTTATTACATCCCAGCATTCCTGTCGGAAATTTCTTCCGCGAGAAAACTATGTGAACGGACAGTGTCATTTATGCTGGCATAATGTACCGCCTTGGTTAGGAATGTCCACGTGGATATGGGGAAAGTATGTTTACATTCCACGGCGAATCAGAAACTCCTTCGCCTTTAAACCTCCAAGTGCAATTAAAATCTTTGCTTAGTCATGCAAAGGGATGTTCACATGCCGATTAACTTAGTGTAATAACCTACATCTTAAAACATTATTAAAATAAATGATGGTACAGGCGCTATATATAAAACCAGATAAGATACGGGTTTTAGTACGAATGTTTATAAATTCTCCCGCGTATTTAAAGTAACTTTAATTTTTTATTTAACTTTGTTCATTGTAGCCTTCTTCATAGGACTTTATATAGTATTTAGACATTTGAGTAAAACGTAGTACAACTTATTGAATACTTAATATGTATTATTCTTTATCGGCTGTTACTTTTTGCCTGTATGGATAGCTAATTTTTATATGTAATTTACATTTTAATTGAAATAGCTTCTTTTAAATTACGTACTTTATTTATATAGAAATATACCACGTGTCATAACGAAGGGAAAAAATGATATTCATTACCATATACATTATAACATTATTGTTTGAATGTTAGTTCTGCTGACGTAACGAAATTTGGCTACATATTTGCAATAAAATATCAAACCAAAATATATATTACAGTACCTGTGTTCAAGTATTTAACTTTAACTTTACGGTGCACTAATTTTCATAAATACAATATTTAGGATTGTGAGTTCAACGGAACTACTAAC
Source organism: Medauroidea extradentata (assembly GCA_003012365.1). Classification (NCBI taxonomy): domain Eukaryota; kingdom Metazoa; phylum Arthropoda; class Insecta; order Phasmatodea; family Phasmatidae; genus Medauroidea; species Medauroidea extradentata. The sequence goes on along the minus strand of PNEQ01077256.1, from coordinate 47,760 downwards.
TTGTAACAAAACAGGAGCACTTGCGTACAAAACTGTAATCCCGCTTACTAAATGAATTTCTTTTTAATATTTAGAATTATGTGTATACATATATTTATATAAACTAGAGAAAAATTGTTTATTTGTGTGTATATGTGATTTTTATTTAACATTTAATTAACTTGTATTTTAAGTGGCATTTCAGATAGTGAAATAAAAAAATTCACTCTCAGAAAAACAATTGTTGTGAATTTAAGTAAATAAATGTAAAAAAAAAATTACCTGTAAACAAAATTAATTTAAGGAAAACGAAAACGTGTACGGTAATAGTATTAAATCATGAAATTTCACATTTACATGGGCAAATATAGCATTTTGTGTTAGGTCATGATATGCGTTGTGCACTTCTACATAACAAAAATATTGTGTATTTATGATTGTTATTTTTAAGGAAGTGTAAGCTTGCTTTGCAACGAAAAGATCCTACGCCATATTCCTGCATAATTGTGTTACATCCTGTTTGGTTAAATTAAAATAATAAGGAATGCAGGCATACACACAATTGCATAATCGCAGAAATTCTGTCTCGGTATAGTAAATAGGGAAAATATTATACCTAATTAAAAAATATCATAATTCTTTAAGGAAAACATTTTCCTAATTGGACACTTATTATTCAGTATTATGGCATTCGCGAACACACATATATATATATATATATATATATATATATATATATATATATACATACATACATATACACTTGTTAAATCGCAAATATAACAGTCGAAATTTCAGACTTGTTTAACAAAAAGTAGTACTTCTGACTAGTGGAAGTATTTTGTAAAATGATTATGAGATCGCCTCTTGTAGCTATACTATTAAAATTTTGATAAGGAATACAACTCTTCCACAATGTTAGAATAACTGAAACATTTCTAAGAAAAAATTTCAAATAAATACAGTTCACTTTATTGTACACATTGTAGAATAAATGTACGAGAGCATCCTGATCTCTATGATAGCAATGCTATTGCTGTACAACTTCATTTGGTAAAATTATATAACGTAAATAATGGATTTGCCAAACATATTAAAATTAATGAAGGTAAACTGTAACTAGTGTTTTCGACGGATTACTAATTCGCGACACTGTTCGTAAAAAAAGTTTACCTTGGTCCTAGGTACTGGTAGTGATTTGTCGTCACGTCCAGCGTATTTGTAATTAACATCTGTCTTAAATCTACCGTGTGACATGCCGGGCTGTCTCGTATTTATTTTTATTTAATTTTATTTTGTGCAGCGTACTATGCGTCTAGATTCCCTGCAGTGCTGTAACCGCATCAAACTACATCTGTGCGAGTAGCCTATTTATCAGCTATTGCTAGAGACCTTTAAGATGAGTCTTACGGTGTCAAACCACCTTTGACGCGTGGGAATAGCGCAACGATTAGAGCCATTGTCCCACGCTTGACGAGAAGCATATCGCCTCTATTCGCGGCGTGCAAAACTGGCGTGCAAGGTTTTCCGTATAGTATTTTTCCTACGGGACGACCGCAACATTTATTTTTTGAATAGTAAGAAGTAAAGGCCACCGCATGCCTCTGGCTTTGCACTTTACGAATTCAGGTAATATTTTCGGAGTTACAGCAGTAATAAAAAAATTTTTTTAGCCATTATGAAAGGCCCGAAAATCATGTTTGTAACAAGCGTGCTGAATTTTTGGAAACGCAGAAGCATAGTTTCACGTGTGTGTTCTTTTCGTAGATAAACATAACGTGAATAAGTTAAGCGGTTTCACGTAAAAAAGAATACGTGTGACACGCTGCAATGCAGTCCATGCGCCAGTCAAGGACTTCTCTTAAATTCGCCTTGTCTTTTGGTCAAGAGCCTAGGCCACAGACGACTTATGAAAATTCACGAGGGTACACGGAAAAAATGTTTTGTGAGTATTCACACTGCAAAATTTATTTTATGGCCACCACAAAAATATTTTGCTGTCGCCACTAAAATATTGTGGTCACCACTAATTTATTTTGTAGCTAGTACGAAATAATTTTGCAGGGAAGACTCCCTACAAAATTTTTCTTTCAGTGTAGGGTAGGTCAGCCAAAATTGCAAATTTTTACCCGTGTTCGTAATTTAGCTGATGGCCTCTCAATCAAGTACTAAAACTAATATTATATTTAAATATAGATGTAATACGTGTAAAGAATTTACTATGGATGTAGCAGTTAGCAAAATATTTATAATGTGGATAATATGATTTTTTTTAATTCCCGTAATTTTAAAATCGTGAATAATATTGTAGTAGTTATCAAATACTGATAATCGACAAAACTTGTCACTTGACTGATAACCTACTCTACTCTAGCGAGTAAATTTTCGTAAGAACCTTGCGTGAAGAGTGTGACCGTTTTACGGAATGCTGGTTACTTTACCATGAAGCTTTTTACTGTTAAGACACAAGCGTTCTTCACGTAAGTTCAGGACATTGTCGGCCAACGGTAGACTTCGAACGAGCCAACAGCTATTTGGAGTCTAGCCTGGTGGCGATAATTACGAGTATTTGGCATGTCTCTAGTTATTGCACTTATTTATTTGCGTAATCCTGAAACCTGACAGATTCGAGGTAAGACGTCCAGGTGTTCTGCTACGAACACAGTTATAATTATTGCAGATTGACACCACCTATCTGCAGCTGTTTCACGTGGCGAGTCTCAGAGGCGAATGAGTTATATGGGCAAAACTGACGCGAGTGTCTAGTACCCAATGATTTTTTAATACTAGACGTATAACTGGCATATAAATACCTTTCTTTTAATTCTGCTGGAAGAAAATGGGATGTCAAGAAGTAAAATTGAACGTTATTGTTGAAAAATCTGCATCGAAGTCCCTGGGTTGATTTTGTAGCAGTCTGGGTTCAAAATTTTATTACGTACCAGTATATAAGTGTTTCATAAAAATATGTTAGCCACGCGTGGGCTTTGAAACTTTGCTTTTAAAATGCGTAATGTTTTGACAGCATCCAATAAAAAGTTCGCCTATTTTTTTTTTTCGTAGCATTCGGAATAAAGCATTTAGTAGTTTCAATAACGTATGTTTATGCAGAATGGGGCTGAATTCAACCTACAAACCGCGGGAGGTGATTCCTGAGATAATAATAAGCAAAAATATAGAGCATACTTTGAGTATAAACGTAACATTAACGAAGGAACAAACATTTGAAGTTCGAATTAATAATAGATATTTTCACAAAATATGGGGAAATAAACCACTTGGAGGGACAATAATCGAAATATCGCGTTACGTTGCTAGGCTCTTCTAATCCATAGCGAATTCTGAAAAAGACCTTCCTCGCTTATGAACATAACAGGAATGGCCATTGTTTAGTTGCGTACAAGTTTTGTAGCTCAAACATTTGATTAATGTTTGTTGAGCCACGAGACTTACGTAACAAAAATGACCCTCTAGTTGCAACTGTCTAGGACCTATCGTGTTCGTCCAAACGCATTTAAAGATTCAGCGTGATTAGCTGGTTTAACATACATGTTGTTTACAGTGAATGTTCAACGTTGCCTGTGCGCTGAGAACAATGCAACACACGTGTACGCAGTATTGCCTATGCTTTAGGCACTGTAACGGTACACCTAATACTTTACCGCGTTTTGAACGAAAACCATAGGTCGTAGACAGTTGCACAAGAAGATCATGTTGTCACGTAAGTCACATAGCTTAATAAACCTTAATCAAATGTTTGGATTTCCTGACGCTACAAAAGTTGTACGCAAGTAGAAGGTGGCCACTCCTGTTATTTTTACAAGGGTGGAAGGTCTTCGCTGAAATGTGTTAGGGATTAGAAGAGCCTAAACATATCGGGATAGAATATTGTTCTTCCAAGTGATTAATTTGCACATATTTTGCGAAAAAATAGTTTGAAAATTCGAACTTCAAAGGCTTATTTCATTGTCAGTTTATATTAATTTTAGACACAAATTGTTCTGAAAATTTTTGCTTGTTATTTGCTAAGGAATCACCTCACGTGGTGTATTGGTCGAATTCAGCCCCATAATATATAAACTATATATATAGTACACATATACAGGATGTCCAGAAACAAACACCTGATAAGCACACCACGCTAATCCTGGGCTAAATTGGATATGAATATGTTAGTAGCAGAACGTTGTGCAACGACAGTTTATGTGTGCAATGTGGCAACACTGCACGCAGATAGTGCCCTCTTGCGCTCCACGATCAGGTATTATTTCATGTATTTTAAGTCAAGTAAGCATAAAATAATATTTCGATTGCTCAGGATTTTAAACTGGACCAATAATACGCAAGTCAGAACAGTAGTAGTACGATAAGTAAATTATCTGTGGAGCGAAAGAGGGGAGTATGTACTGTGCTATGTTGCCACACTGTGAAAATAAAATGTCTTCGTACAACATTTTGCCACATAATTTTCGTCTCCATTTTAGCCCAGAATTAGCGTGGTGTGATTATTAGGCGTTTGTTTGTGTACAGACTGTGTACACACACATATATATAAGTATATAACTCATTGTAAATACTTCCACCAGCCAGTTATACATGCCTCTTTACTTTTTTTTTTTTTTTTAATTATTGAGGAAACTACTTAGTTTACGCAAAATTTCGCTTGGGAATGCTCACTATTTTTTTTTCTTCCAGCTTCTCATTGAACTCTGGTAATCTAGTTTGTATTAGTATATGCGATGTCTTTACTCTTATATTGTTTAAATTTTAATTTAATTATCATGCTGTTTTAATTCTCTCATGATACATCGCTAGTTCATTATTGCGTTTTAAATTTAGTATTACCTTAGATTTAAGTTTGAAATGACATAAAATAATTGTAAACGGTAGACTGTTTTTATGGTCCAGTGTAAGACAATGCGACAACGCCTTAACTGCGCCATTAATAAAGTATTATTGTTATTATTATTATTATTAACATTCACCGCCTAAAGTAAACGACTGATGGACAACGCTTCAATACAGAGTGTAGCTCACAGACTTCGTGGCAAGGCATTGGGTCATTTAGTCATTCTATACTTCAGTGTTTTTTTTTTTTTTAATTTTTACTCAATGGTTTAACCTGTTGAAAACCTCAATATAAATAAATGCATTGCTGTCCAGACGCTCTGACTTGCCTGGTGACCTAGTGAGTACAGGACAACGTGGGTTGGAGTCCCCACTAAGGAGTAATTTTCAAACGCTACACCAGAACAGGTTATGTTAAATAAACTAGTAGGTCTATAACTCGTTCTGTCGCATAAAGCCGCTCGCCACCGTCCCAAGTTGTGTGCGTGCCTGCGTGTGCTAGATAATGGGAGACAATATCGGTCTGAACACGTGTTTCAAAAACTATCGGGCCGTTAATAATAAAAAAAATAGTCACGAGCAATGTACGTGAAGTCGCAAGAATAAAGTTGATTCATTTCATGTTTGAACAGGCAGTTTACGTTGTATACTAAAATCTTCAAATAAAAATAGTGTCAGATCTGCATGTTAATGAATACACATATATTATTTCATTCTCGACTCTTATCACGGCATTATTAGTACAAACGCCAACTAATGGTGTGAAAGGAATTGGCTACCTCGCCGCAGATGTCACATCAGCGAATGCTCTGAACTGTTTGCGTGTCAAGTTTAATTAAATTTGGGAAACGTCAATAGCTTAAGGATGTTCCAGAGGGTAAAAAGCCATAATTTAATATAATTTTATATTTGTATGAAACAGTGTTAGTTTTGTAGGCGTTACTTTAGAGTACATTTTCCTCTTACAAAAAAAAATTATCTCAACCAGTTTTCCCACAATGGCGTTTCAAAGTCATAATTTGCATGTTTTTAGTTCGTACACCCCCCGAAAACTAACCAACATAATGAAACTAAAAAAATTCACAGTCAAAGTACATAGTTTTGTATTTTAAAAAAAAATTGTCTAAAGAGGAATTTTTTTTATTAAAATTTTTTTTAAGTATATAAAACATTGTTTAAATGGGATTTTATGTAGGCCTAGTCAGGAAAATGTTCTTTCACTGTGAATTATTTGGTTTTATTATGTCTATTGGTTTTTGGCGGGTGTATGAATTAAAAATACGCAAATTTTTACTTTGAAATGTCATTATGGGAACATTGGCTGAGCTAAAATTTTTTGTAAGAGGATTATGTACTCCTAAGATCGTCTACAAAACTAACAATGTTTCAAACAAATATAAAATTGTGATATTTCTCCTTCTGGGACGCCCTTAAGAGGAGTGTGTACCGGTTCCAAATTTCCGCGTTTGAAGCGTAGGAACAGCGGAGCGATAAGGGCCAGAGTACCACGCTCGACGAGAAGCATATCGCCTCTATTCACAGCGCGCTAAACTGGTGTGCAAGGTTTTGATGTACCCTTTTTCCTATGGGACTTTAAGCGGCGAACGTAAAATTTTATTTTAGGATAGTATGAAATGAAGACCAATGCATGCATCACGTATTGCACTTAGCGAATTCAAGTGATATTTTCGGAGTGACAGTAGTCTAAAAAAAATTTTTATAGCTATTTTGAGAGGCCCAAAAATTATGTTTCTAACAAGCGTACTGAATTTTTGAAATAATAGAATCGTAGTTTCAAGTATGTGTTCTTTTAGCAGTTAATCGTAATATGAATAAGTTAAGCGATTTCTCGTAAAAATGAATACGTGTGACTCGCTACAACACCGCTCATGCGCCAGGCGATTTAAAAAGTAAGAAAACCATAATACAAAGATAATACTTGAAAATACTATTGCTTGTATTGCTGTTAACAATCATTCGTGTGTAACAGTTACCACAAAATGCTAGGTGGTCGCAGAAACAATTTGCACAATATTGTATTTCTTGTGCGGCTATACTCGTCAGTCGTTCTTGAGGGATATACGCGCATTTAATACTAGTGTTAAAGTCTGTGTTACTGTCAGTACCGCGTTAGATAGCTGGTGCTAATATATCATCGGAATAATAACTGTATATAGTCAAGAAACTAACGATCAAATATTTGCCTGTAATAAGCAATATTCAGGGTGTGCATAATTTGTGATTTTGGTCTCACACCTTAACAGTGGACATCTCTACGCACACATATTATTTGCAACTTCTTCACAATAATAGTTAAATTAAAAATATTCTTACCACGTATTTCGGCCAGAGCGATAAACTACTGTGATTACAACTGTTACCGCCACTACAAAAGAACGTAGCATAAATATGAGAACATTTTGGAGAGGAAAAGGGGAGGGGGTGTAATGTCCTTCAATATATTATAAAAAATAATGTAGCGGAAAGGTTAGTAAAAAATTGACATAAGACGTACGTTATTTTGTCGAATAAATGTTTTCACTAGCAATTTAACACCTTCTTTAAAAAAGGGTTGCTAAACATTTTGTTTGAAGGCGAAAATTCTTACAAATACGCAGAGCTACAACGCAAGATTCTATAGCTTTTTCTCTTCATGTACTACAGACGTAATAGTTTGTGACACCAGGCCATTTACGACTTATCCATCAATTAATCTCGTTTAAGTTACTTTAGTGTCCCAAAAATATTCAAACTATGAATGTCCATAAATCACTAATATTGTATAATATTCTTAAGTGGCGTCACACGGGACTTAAGATTATAAAGCGAAAATGTTCTCTTAAGTATTTCTATAAGTACAAACATACATTTTTGGGTATTTACTAAATGTGAATATATTTTTGAGACATCCTATGATTATTGGTTTCACGATGTAGTCTTAAATTATTATGAAACTGCGTTTATGTAAATATGCGCCGCGATATACGTCTTCAGTAGGCCAACGGAAAGAATTTAAGCCTGCTTTAGCGACAAGAAATGTCGAAGACAACTAATATACGCTCGTCTCAACATGTCTCAACTAACTATGCTTCCTGCCAACCTCGGTCGTAGAAGACCGGCTCTGGACACTCGCCTATCGTTTTGATAAATTGTTTATCTTAGTGGGAAGGAAGTGGGTGGAGTTTGAGTCGACCGCCCTAACTGCAGCGCCAGAAATGTATAGCATTATCGGTAACTTGGTGAACTGCAGCCAAACAACAAGGATGTCAAGTTTCCAGGCGAGTGTCCAGACCTGTTCTTCTACGGCCGTGCTGCCAGCATATCTTGCGTGGCCATAAGATGAAAAAGAATTTACGGCCAGAAAGACACACTATGCTCACGAAGTTAAAGGGAAAGGGGAAACTATTGTGTAATATTGTGAAGATTGTTGGCTTGTAAAAAGTGTAGAAGTATGTTGCGGTGTTTTATAGTCAGCGTAGGTAAAACTCGCACGCTCTAAAACTGTACTTCTCTTGCAGGAGAGCAATTATAATCCTTTGATGCTTTGATGAAAGATGGACGAGGGAGGACAGTACCCCATTAGCCCTTCCTTGCTGGTAGTCAGGGGTGGTCAAGGTGTGCCGCACTCGAGTGATTAATTGAAAAACTATGTCGTCTTCAAGTTTTGTTTTACATTAGGAGATAGGGTTCAACTAGACTAAGAGTGTTTTCTTTTTTCACTCCCACCGCCATCAGCTTCGTCTTTCTCCTCGGTCATGACACATTTTTTTCTGAACCAGTGCTTTCCACGGTCACTATGAAGAAACACTGTGGGCGATTTATTGCAGTGCTGAGATTTTTTTTAAATAGCCAAATGAAGGAAAGTGGGCTAGTAATTTTTTTGGAACAACGTAAGTAAAATATACGATTTTTGAATGGTATTTACAGTGAGGGTGTATGAAAAACTTAAGTGTTTTGTTGGCTACATGTCACTGCTAGCGAATGTTGCTAAGTCACAGAAAACGCCCAATTACATAAAATGACTAACTAAGCACGATAATATGAGCAACTAACTACGTAATGTTATCGTCTGTGTTATGTTAGCTGTGTTTTCTTGTCTACAACCATTACTGTCGCTGTGTTTTTTCCTGTTGTCTTCGTTCATAATTGTTGCCATTTATTGCACCTTGTTTTGTTCTTGTCTGTTTTTACTTTATATTTTAGTTTACGGAATTTACCGATTATATTCCTACTTCGGAGTTACTTGTACATTGACTTTAATCATTTTTTGCTTCCTTGGTTTGTGTCTTCGTTTATATGTTTCTCGATTTCTCGTATTCAACCCTATGTGTAACTATTATAGTGATAGATTATGTATAGACGAACATACATACATAAACATTAATTACTGTTTCTTTACGCGTTTTAATTTGTGAATTTGTGTTAAATACCTTCCACACATAAAACTCAGTAAGTGTTGTACTCCACTTGCGTTTATTTCCTGAAATTATTTCGCTAAACATAAAATTCTGTTTTTACGGACCCTCGCAAGTTAAATTGGAACGTCTTTGAACAAAATTAATAAGCTACACGTTAACGATTTCTAAAATATTTCGTAGATTCAGTGCACAATTTACTTTAACGAAAGTTAAAGATATTTACGTAATAGCGTTAAACTGTAAGAAAATAATTCTCCGTAGTAGCGCCTGTGTGCTACAGATTAATACAAAAATGTCACACTGAAAAGAAATAACATGGGCAAGACGCAAGCAAAACTAGTGAGGGAAGTTTAAGTTTGTGATGTTCGCCAGTTAGTCGGATACAAATTGCCCCTACTGTAAGAAATAGACCAGTTAAACACCATAACGATTACCACGAGACAAAGAATAATTTAAATTTTCAAAAACCTTTTTTTACTGTCTTCGCTGTAGTTCGAAATCATAAACTGCGCCCACTATTCCTTTCCCTTAGGCAGAATATACTGTAATTTTTTTTTGTTTGACTTTCGTAAATGCCTGGCATAAAAAACACAGTGTGGACCATTGTATTCAAATGTGTGCGTCTTTCCACGGAGCTAATAACTATGGAAGACTGCTTGATCATAAAAGGCAATCGGTTAAGTGATTGTGGCAAGTCTAGAAGTGTAAATAAAAGGTTGTGAAATGGTAGACACTTTAATATTAACATGTTACTGGAATTTTTATGAGGTAGTTATTTGTTGTGATCCCGCATTATTGCACGGAAATAAGCAACGTATAAATATATGTACAAACGGTAATACTGCTTATTATAACAAGTATGAACAAAACCGTAGCTACTGTTTTCTTTCAAGATGCCATGTGTAGTTTCTGTCTGTTTTATTACCGTGCTGTAATGAACCGTGGTCTTTTTATTGCTACTCGAAACAAATTTATTGCCCACGTGTAAGTTCTTTTTACTGCAGATGTAACCTTCTTCAGAAATTAAATAAGTTTATTTTACGACGTACTTAAAAATCACTCGTTTGAAGGTGTTACACTGAGAAAAACATGCAATTTATTTATTTATTTTTTTTTTCATAAATTAGGACCATGAACTTTTCGCGGAAATGTTTTTGTCCCAGTTAGTTTCTGTGCATTACGTGAACATCTGCATATCTGCATCATGGTTATTGGCAGCGTGTATTAGTGAGGTGACGTCTGCCATTTGAATCCGCCAATCGCAACACGGCTACTGCAGCACAACACGTCTGTGATTTGCAGGTTAAAACATCTCAAGCCACGTGACAGTTTAAACATCCAATCACTGACTAAGCAGAGCTGCAGGTGTGAACGTAAGGCGCTGAAACAAACTGGGGCATAAGCATAATTCTTTGGAGGGCGGTAAGAAGGGCATAAGTCATGTAAAATATAATGGCACTTATGTAATTCTTCTTGTTTAGTGAAGGTGGTGCAAAGGCAAAAGAAACGTGTTAATATAATGAGAATTGTGCCCTATTGAACGCCTGCTAATAGCTGCAAGAAAAACACAAGTCTCAATGGGTAATAATTCGACTTATGCCCTTCTTACCGCCCTCTAAAGAATTCTTTTCGCGGAATGTTCATGGCCCTATGCATATAATACATAGCGACGGGATTATTTTGCGAATTCAATGACCTGCAGGCTAGAATCCATTATACTATGCATACTCAAGCCCCGTCTAGTCATTGTTTTTCTGCTGTTCCACTGAGTAATAGCTAGTGGCCAAATAGTCGGGGCTTGAGTATGCATAATACAAGGGATTCTAGCCTACAAGTCACTGAATTCGCAAAATTTTCCAGTCCATAGTAATACGAAACAAAGGCCTTTAACTAATTGGAGGTTGATATACTATATTTAAGGACCTGAACATTTCGCATCTTCTTTTGGGAACAAACTAAGTAGAACTCACACAACTGTAACTTAGTGTCATACTCGCAACTGGCCCTTGAATGATATGTAGGGCTAGGAATAAATTCACGATTTCAGTGACCTGCATGCTAGAATCCAATGTCCTATATGCATACTCAAGCCCCGTCTATTCGTTCATTCTGTCTGAATGAGCAGCAGGTAATGGACAAATGGTTAGGGCGTCGGTATACACATGATAATGGATTCTAGCATGTTGGTTGTTGAACTCGTGAAATATTCCTAGTCCTAGTTATGTGTAGAGACATGCAAAATTCGCGTTATCATTTGGTAGCAGACTAAACTTCAATTTCCTATGCATACTAGAGCATAATCTGTGATTCAATTGGCCACGAACTTTTATGTGTTGTCATTTACGTGTGTTACGTCTTTACAGAGATTGGCCTCTCTACTGTGTGAGCATTCTCCGCGGCAAGTCACGACAATATCGGCCAGCGGGAGACGTCGAACGATCCTATAGTCACTTGGAGTCTAGTCAGCTGTCAGAAAATAACGCGAATTTTGCATGTCTCTAGTTATGTGGTACCTTCTGAAGGGCGCTTAGTCAACAGTGAAGACAGCTAAATGCAGATTCAGTCATGGAACGTTCTTTGTTCTTTATATCTATGGCCACGATTTTGTCGCGAGTGCACATTGGCAGCTCTGCTTCATGATTGCTGGCAGCGTGTCTACTGGTTTCTCATTTGACTGCACCAATTATAGTACGATTATTGTGACTCCGTACGTCTGTAATTTGCCAAGACAGGTGAGAGTAAAATCATCCAATCACAGACGATGTAGCAGAGCTGCAGACGTGCACGTGAGGCATTGAAACAAAATGTTGCAAAAATGTCTTCGCCGTAAAATCGTGGCTCTCATTTGAAATCAATGAGCAGCTGTTCTCTGCTTGAGTAGGTAGATATTCTTGTAGTCTACAGGCCAGTCCCGTCTCCAACTATATTTACGAACGTTTTCAATAGTTAGGGCTGGTAAAATATGTAGGAAAATGCTGCCTTTTGGATGTCAGTTCGGGAAGGAATTAGCTACATATCGAACATGAGTAAGACAATATACCGCACGGATAACTCTCGTTGAAAAATTGTAGACAACTGTGCTGAACATTCATGTATATGAAACAACAGGATAGGCCATACATTTTATTGTTCGTTATTGCAATATTCTTGAAAGTAACTTCCATATTAAAATGTTTAGACGCCTGGGCTACGTTATAATTTTACTTTCAAGAAATGTTTGCGTTTTGTATTATTTTTTAAGGGCTTGTTCCCGAGTTTTTTTTTTCAGACTGGTGCCAATAACTAAAATATTTTTTAACCAAAAGTTTTGAAAAAAATTGAGTCAATGTGCAATCACACGATGCACAATACTGTGGACGCGTTTTTTAAAAATAATGTACCATTCGCCAGCAAAAAAAAATTCCTTCATTTTTGCTTATTTTCACGACGAAAAACGTGGTACTTTGGGTAATGAAATCTAAAAACCGTTCAGTATAATTCTACAAAAAAAATTCAGCTACAAATTATAACATTTAAGTGTCAAAACTGTGCAGCAAAATTTTGATATGAGTATTTGGTAGCAATAAAAAAAATATTTTCAAAATCACTGCAAAACTCCGTAACAAGGCCTTAAGTTACCACAATTAATGGTGTCCGCATGATTACCTTCGTTCTTTCTTTTTGTAAAATGAAGTTCAATATTTATCCTACACCTCTCCGATATTTTAAGCTTTTTTTCCTTTGATGAATGCTACTAATTCTCATAAAGAATGGTTAAACACTCCAGCAAGCAATTTTCGATAAGTGCATGATAGAATGTAGACACGTTCTTTATATCCAGTGTGGCTAAGACTGACCTTACTATAGTAGGTAAATAGTCCGATGTTACTGATTACGTATTTATAAAGCCAGATATGACAGTGGGTTGTTATTTATTTGACCCAACGTCACTCATATATAGCATTAATTTAGGCATTCGCAATTTTTTTGAATATTGCTCGCATGTTCACACGTGACTTGTCAAGATAGAGAGAGGGAATGTTTATGTTTAGTGTAATTGGCAATATGGCGTTTTTATGTTGGTATAATTTTTTATGCACCTTGCTGACTTAAGGAGATTAGAAGGAAAAAATTGTAACTGTTAAAAGTATGTGGCAAACTATTTTTCTTACTTTGGTATGCCGTAATGCGAAGACTACGCAAGTTAAAATAATTGTATTAGAAGAATCAATAGTAGGCTAACTCCTCAACACAACCTTGCACTAATATAAAAAAATTAACCTTTCGCAAAAAAAATTTCTTGCGATATTCCAATCTCGCTATGAATGCCTCTGCCAATTGGGTACTTTAAAAAAGGTACAAAAAAACGGAATTGTGCCGTTAAAAACGAGCCGAATGGCTAGATGACGTCGAGGAAGCATTTTACATACCCTCCCAAATTAATGGGTAAATGCAAAATTCGCTTTATCACAAGCAAGCAGACTAGAATACAAACGGCTGTAGGTTTAAAGATTTGACGTCTGCTGTTGGTCAACAATGTTGTGGCCGGTCACGGAGAATCCTTCTTCCCAATAATTAAAAACTAGTTCATGGTAGAGAAACCAACCTCTTGTGAAGAGGTCACATATTGTAGAGGCTCATGACTAGAGCCCCGGAAATTTCGCGGATTCAACTGAGGAGAGGTTGGATTTCTAAGTCATATACATGTTGGAAACTATTTCGATCGGGTCATTGTTTATTAAACGTGACCTTGCGGACTCCGAACCAATGGCGGACATGCGTAAAAATGCTCACGGACTCCTGTGCTACATCGTCAAATGTTCAAATGCTCACTCACTGGAGCAGCAGCCAATGAACAAATATAGCTGAGGACAGTGCACACAGGACTGTGGAGTCTAGCCTGCTGGGCGTTGAACCCGCGAAATATCCGGGCCTCTACTCATGACTAATTGAATCGCAGGTTATGCACTGGACCATTCTAAAAAATAGTTGTAAATTTGCCACACATGCGCATAGGAGCTCTAAGACAGTAGGTACGGTATAATTGTTTCCCAGACATCCATGGTAGCACTCCAAAACCATTTATAAAAAAATAGTCAAGACATGTATTGTAGCAAGGGTAAAAGTTTGTATATTTACAAGGTGGAAGTATGGTAACTGTCCCATACTGCGTTTAGGTTAATTACTTTATTTTATTTTTTACAACGTAGTGTGTCACTATACATACTAACTTGAATATTTCAGGTACGTTCTGATTGTCTGTCTTTGCCATGAGTAGCTTACCTCCTAAATAAACAGACTTGCGTGAGTCCCACGTACTTACGTCAGCTGACCGCAAGTTATATAGCGAGACTATTAACTGCCGGAGAGCCGAACTTACATTGCCACTTCGCTACGACGCTCTGGACCGGCCAAGTAGGCGCGACCGGTCTCATACGTCTCGACTCCTCGCGTGCGCTATTAGCAACACGAGGGCTTCGTTCGCGTCGTTGGTCCCCGAGTCCTTCGCTATCCGGCTCCCGAGGTCGACGTGATTCTGGTCCGAAACTCAGCGCTAGAGCACAGAATATTTAGGAATACAGAAGTGAAATAGCCGGTAGGACAGCGAACTCAACACACGCCAGCAAAATGGCTTCCCTGGTCAGCAACATGGCGGAGACGCCTACCGCCAATCAGCGTAAGGTGGCTGCCCTGCTAGCCGGCAGCCAGGCCAATAGGAAACTTGCCATAACACGCAGTAACCAAACATACACGGGGCTTGTATTAACAACCTCGGTCAGCCAATAAGCGGCGAAGTTCGCCCGTATCAAACGTGCCGCCACGTCATTTCGCGTCTGTATT
>PNEQ01077256.1:0-23045 GCA_003012365.1 Medauroidea extradentata | reverse complement strand
TATAGATAAAATACTCAATGACAATCCTAGATAATGGTATTTGCCAACATTATGAGTAAATATTTAACCAAAATTACTCATTCGTTACGCGTGATCTCTTGCGCCGCAGTTAAATGCACGAGGTTACGGCACCAGAGGTTGTGCCTCAGAAGTTCGTAACACTGGAAACAATTTTGTTTAAAACGTTGGCTAACATTATTGTCTAGGATTGCTATTGTTTAATTTTCATAATATTGGCTTCCAAAAACCTACATTTATAGATTAATGCTTTTAGCGTTGAACTAAGTGCCACGCCCTCTTAACCTTGCCAGACATGCAATCGATAGGGACCCTGTTTATGCGCGAAAATAATTATGCCCCAGTTTGTTTCAGTGCCTTACGTTCACATCTCCAATTGTGCTTCATGGTTATTGGCAGCATGTCTGTGTGAAGAGCCGTATCTCATTTGACTGAGCCAATTACAAAAACTTTCCTGTAACACCACACGTCTGTTATTTGCCGCGGTTGAATCTCAAGGCTCGTGACAGTTAAAATATCCAATCGCTGACCACGAAGTAGAACTGCAGATGTGCGCGCAAGACACGGAAACGAAGTGAGGCAAAATTCTTTTCGCGAAAAACAAGGGTCCCTAGCAATCGGACATTCACTACTGTAGCAACTAATAAACAAATTATAAATGACAACCTGCGGGTATCTAAACTTGTCTATTTTGCCTTTCCATACTAATAATAAGCAAGTGACTTTGACAAATATCACAAAGCCTTCTGCTAGCAGAAAACACGCTAATTCAAGGAACGTGTAGAGGAATTACGCCCCAGCCGGACAGCCAGTAGGACGGAACCACGTGGTTCTGTCTCCGGAGATCTCCAGCAGTGGACGGCAATTTTTTGGCGGGAAAGTGGTGTTAACGGAAAGGGGGAAGGGAGGTGTGTTGGTTGGTTTGCCCGGGCCCGGGCATGTGTTGACCGTAGTCGCGAGTCAACAGCGTGGCGCGGTAATTGTTGGTAATTGGTTTGGTCCATGGCCTCAGCCAGGCGCGGTCAAGCTACCTGTACGCCACTTCGCGCGTTCACCAGGGAGAAGAATTCCACCCGAGCGTTATGCGCGAGAAACACTGCCACTGCCTGGCATACCGCCCATCCTAATACCTGTGTAAGTTTCCATTTGGTTGTATTCGTTTTGTTTCTTCAGTACTAAAATCAGATTAAGAATGGCCGTGGTACATTGCAAAAAAAAAATTGTACTTAAACAAAAATTTCTTTGAAAAATATTTTTAAAAAAATCTTTTTTGAAGGTTTACAAAAACCTGTAAAAATTACAGGAAATACTTTGAAATGTACAAATACGTCTATATATTTACAAACTGTTTTATTTACAAATAATTGGCAACCAGTTTCCAATAAATGTTTTGTAATAGAACAAAATATTTTGTAAACTGTGACAGAGCGTCGAAGGTTATTTTGTTTCATATGAAACATTCTGCTTATTAATATATTTCCCACTAGTATCTACAGGTGTTTGGAAAATGTAGACTACTTCAACGATCTGCAATATTCTTGTTGTAGTACCTGGACTATTAAATGTTCTGACATTAGTTTACAAGCTTTTTCTGGTAAAAGTACGATTTGTTTTTACTGAGGAGAATGCATCCAACTACTATCTGCACTGTTGACCAGCCACAGCTTGTTAACTTTTTCCTGGAGTGCAATGAATAAAAATAGAATATTCTCCAGAAGAAATTACAGTTTAGAATTTTTGTTTTTGTTTTAATTCAGTGCTGGGTTCTACTACATGTTAAGTAGATGATTGAATTTCTTATGAACGAGTTTATCAAGGAAAAAATTTCCCCCGCTAGGTACCGTTTTATGCATTTTTGAACTTTGACGTGCCATCTACAATAACTATACAAAATAAAAAAATAGCCATAGTATATGTGTAAAAACAAGCTATATCTCATACAAATACAAACCTTATTAAAACTATTATATTTTTTGTTTAACCATCCCCGTTAAAACGATTCGCAGCTGTTTTGCAAGCACTGCGTCATGCCCGGAGGGAACGCTAACTGTCAAGTAGTTAGACGCGAACATTATTGTTGGGTCGGTAGGGGCTGCTGCTGGCACTGGAAGGGTTAGGGGTCACGGTGGTCAAAGGATCATACCTAGAGGTACGTAAATATCGCAGATACATTCCAGGTCAGGTTGAATGCCAATTATGTATCCTTCATTGTCATGTCTGTGACTTGCTGGCGGCTGTTACGAAACGCGTTTGACTACTGCAAGCCAGTAGTAAATAAGTAAATAATGCGAAGTGCTATCTCTTGCTACCTGCTTGTACGGTTATAAGCCAATATACTGTATAATCGATTGTGGCCAGTGGGCGTATAGGACTGACAAGTCTAGACTGCTGCCAGGTGGATCCGCGAAATTGACGTACCTCTAATCATACCTCTCGCCTCCAACCTACGCGGTCAGGGTTCGATTCCCGGATTATCGCACTTGGGGATCGTGCCGGGCGATGCCGCTTGTCTGCGGGTTTTCTAGGGAATCTGCAGATTCCCTCGTCCCTTCTTTTCGGCGCCTCTTCGTACTCTCCTCATGTCACCCCCAGTGGCGGCTCGTAGGTTGTTGCCAGGTAGGGCTGCAGTTGCCAAGAGCTGTACAGGGTTGTGCGCTGGTTGACTCTACAGCCACTGATTTGCAGGTGCCCCTTTCTACTGAGTGGTCACAAAACATCTAGCACCCGGCAAATATGTCACATGGTCGTTACGGCGCGTTCATCAGGAGTGTACAGTTTCGACTACCTGCATCCCCACCTGGCAACAACCCACGAACCGCCACTGGTCACCCCTCACCAGCGCTGAAGACCTCTATGTTGAGTGCTGACGAAAATCACTTCACTGCAAGGGTTAGATGAACTCACATTGTATTGATTGCTGGAGCTGAAAGGGGGTTAACAGCTCCGTTATTTCTTAAACGTTTCGTGCAGCTGGTCGCGAGGAGTTCGGACCCGCTGCGCGTTCCCAATCACCCGTCGCGAGTCGTTACACAGGAGCCCGAGGGCGCATCTCGCCCCATTATCATAGTATATGAGGACAGCCTGTATCGCGTGTCCCGGCCACATCCACTAGCTCCTCATTACATTCGCCTACCAGTCGCCCACGTGGATAAAACTGACACGGCGGGCAGCCTACTTGATGTAGATGCTCGCTGTTCAATTAAACCGAGTGTCGGCTGCACGCACACACAGATTAGTTCATGGCCGTTAGAAACAATCTCCGAGGAAAACTGATCAACGAGGCTAGAAACATTGTATGCACAAACCAATCACTATCATGTTAATTAATTCTATTAATTTTGTTAAGGCAATTGATGCGTACTAATTATTTTATTTTTAAAGTTACGATACAGTGCACTTTTATTCAACACATTTCTATTAAATAATGTGCATGTCCAAGTTTTAAAAATATCTTTGTTTCACTTAAGCTCCTTAGGTGTCGTTTATTTTGCTGCAACTTCAAAATTGAAAGTATTTATGTATTTACAATAATGTTTTTTTTTTCGTTATAGTAATTAAAGATCTCGTTACTTGTAATTACTTGAGGTATGTGGAATTAAATTTGAAGTGGTTTTTCTTGTGGCATATGTAAAATACCTATAAAATATTGTTGTTACGATTATGGAAAATTTCTTTAGGAAACATTGTTTCACTCTTTGAATAGGTCAAATCTGCACTAAATACAAGTAAAAAGTGGATAGAAGTATGAATCCAGTAGCTGAATCATGCATGCACCACAATACTTGTAGATATAGATGATGGTTTATCACGGGAAAACTTGACTATTTGCTGGGTTTCAACGCACGTTCAGCTTACCAGAAGATTACTGGCTTTCGCTTATACGTGGAGCTGTTGCCCTATTTGACTGAGCCAATAAGAATCCCACTATTGTAATATTTGATTCCTGTTATTGGTTTGCAGACAACTACGTTGAGTCAGACGTACATCACCCAATAATATATTGCAAGAAACTGCGGCATTTTCAAGGGACTGTTGGCAGAAAATATTTTTGCGATATACCATCATCATCTCTACTTACAGATTATGTGATTATTCACAGCAACAGTTGAACGAAAACAGTATATGAGAAATTATCCTTGTCTATCGAGCACCAGAGACGACTGTCCTGTCTCGCAGCTAAGAGGTAAAGGAATCCCAGCTCCTCGCACAATGTCCAGTCTGTGGAGAGTCTGCAATCGTACGTGAACATTGGTCATTACCAGGATGGGGGGGGGGGGGAGGCTGACCTAAAGCGACTATGGGTCAAGCCTGTCTCTAAAGTCGCGTATCGACTTTGCGAGGCTGCCTCGCGAGGCTTGCCGCGCAGACTGGTCGTAAATTCTTCGCGAGGCGCCGGTAAGGTGTAGGCTTATCTTTACACGGCCGGAAATTCCGGTGTCTCGCAGAGACAAGTTTTATAGGTTCGCTCGGCCACCTTGTTTACTGACGCGTTAATGGTTATTGCGCAGTGATGCAGTTCGCACGTGCTGCAGCGAGTCCATTATACGTCCATGTGTGCGGGATTCCTCTCCACACGCATCATCCACAACGCCACGTGTATTTTTAACTGCATCATGAGATGATATTTCAAGTTACACTGGTTAACAATCAAACGTCACTAAAAATTGCAGATAGACAGTAAATGGAACAGTCCAATATATTTAATATCTATACAGGATGAAAACAAAATTTAACCAACTAATACAGAGAGGATGCGCCAGGTACCAGAACAAACACTTTTTTTCTATTCGTATGACGCATTATTTTGTGACGACACCGGGTCTTGATATCAATTCAATATTCTGCCGCTATTACATTTTAAGAGAGTTGAGGTATTTTTAAACCGTTTTTAAATGATAGTGATATATAAATGTTTTGTTAATATTAACTGTTTTGTGCACACTGTTTTAGTTTTGGCGTCCTGGAAAATCAATCGGTGTGTCACAAGAAAATAAGACATGTTGGTTACCTCCCGGGTTTGTGGGTTCAGTATTCCTATCCTATAACTTGGCGAAACGTTTCCACATCATAGCAGAGCCATGTTCTTGTAGAGCTGATTATTAACATTAATACTCCAACAACGTCAATAATAATATCGACAGAGTTTTGTTTTTGCCACCGTTGAATAAGAGTAAAGAATTATTGGTGATTTTCAGGATGACTAGAACTCCAACACATTAATCAGAATTTTAATTTTCAGCTTTTAACTGTCGGCACCATTCCACCCCCCCCCCCCTAAAGCCAGTTAAACAACTTTACAATAATGAACAGCAAGAAACATATTATAACATGAAAAATCACAATTGCACAATAAAGATCTACATTGCTCAAATTCTCATCTGAAAACAAAATAATCCCATATACTCTAAACGACTATTTAATAGATACTATCATATACATACCAACAATAGTTTTTAAATACAAAAGTATAGTAAATATCTCTCTCACAAAAAATGACTACATATAGATCTAACACAGTTTTCTTCTTTGTCAACAGGTACTCTATATTTCTTTAAGGTTTTTACGATAGTTAATTATATTAAGCTTAAACGAGAAAATACACACACACACACACACACACACACACACACACACACACACATATATATATATATATATATATATATATATATATATTTCGAATAGCAGTTTGGTTTATGGCTTTTGCCGTGATAGCAAATTTTTAAGACAAAAAATTATAGGCATTCGGCTAAAAAGTCAACCAAAATTTCGTTAATTACATAATTACCTAAAACCACAGTATTTACTGCCTAGAAGAAAATCTGCCAACATTGAGAAGACCGTCGTAAATAAACTGCCAAAAAGATTTATATCTGCTTTCGTTTAGGCCTAAAAAATTATCATAGCAAAAATAAGAAACAGAAGAGCATGCATTTCTCGTATCTAGGTGCAATTGACATAGGACATGCAAACCATTTGTAAAAATAAAAACTCTACTAAGTACTTATCAGGAACCCCTTAATAAATTACTATCAACAGACCCGAGTGAAAGTTTTTCTATATTTCATACTTCACAATTACGAAACAGCTCATACAATCTCGCAAGGCCCGTTTCGACATAATTACAACGAATAATTAACTTCAGCCCAGCTTACTTAACTAACATGGAGGTGGGCGTCTTCACGTCGATCGAAGCAAAGAGAAATCGCAACGTCCAACGTTTTTTTTTCTTTCAGGCTTCACTCACGACCCTGTTCGGTGCCCACGTACATTATAACGGAAAATAACTATAAGTTATCGAAAATGTTTCTTTAAAACAGTTTCAGGCCATCAATTCATGCACCAGAGGTCAAATAGGGCAGACGAAGTCGTCTCGTTGTCTCCGTTCCTGAGCGGGCAGTTTAGTGTTAATATTCACCTGTACAAATACCAGCCGTCTGTTTGAACGAACCAAGAGTGATCATTTAATACGGTGTTAGTGTGTACACAGAGGTAAATATCGACTGTCATCTCATCAATAGAGCCACGATTTTATGGCGAAAATATTTTTTGCACAATTTGGTTCTAATGCCATATGTACACATCAGCCCTGCTTCGTGGTCAGTGATAGGAGATTCTAACCCTCACTTGTCTTAGGGCTTTACTGGAAAATCATAGACGTGTGGTGTCACAATAACCTTATTCTGATTGGGCAGTAAAATGAAAGACGCGTCTGAACAAAGACACGCTGCCAGTAGCTATGAAGCATAAACCGATGTCCACGTAAGGTATTTAAACAAAGTGGTGCAAACATATTTTCGCGCGCTACTCATGATTATACTTATCAGTAAAGATGGTGAACTCCTGAAGTTAAAGCATTATTGTCTAAAAGCGAAGCAGGCAGGGGCGTCATTTAGGGGGACAGGGTGGGGCAAATGCCTTACATTTACAATTTTATGTGTATAAAATATATTTTTTATATTTTGTTATTTAAATAATGCTAACTTAAGCACAAAGAACTGACGTTTTATTATTAAATTTTATAATTAATACATGCTTAATTAATAAAAAAGATGCAACAAGGTCAATGTCGCCGAAAAAAAAATTTTTCGCCCCCCACCCCAAGAAAAACCTGAAATGTCACCGCTGGAAGCAAGTTAATGAATAAGCGTATTTTCTTACTCGTTCGGTCAATATAGGCTGAATAATTCAGCAAGAAAAGTAGTGCGTTAACCACTAACGTAGAGCCGTATAGAGTCAACGTAGCACGGAGTAAGTTCCCTTTTGCACTACACAGATATCTTACTACTACTGTTCTGACCATCATATTATGGGCACAGGTTCAAATCCTGAGCAGTCTTATCATGATTCCTCGTTTACTCGACGTTAACATACGTAAAATAATACCTGGACGTGGAGCATTTTCGTCTTCAATTTATCTCAGGATTCGGGTAGTGGTCATATGCGGCCGTTTCCGAACACTGTATATCAGTCACTTAATTTCTATGACAAGAAAGGTATGGAATTTGATGTGTCCAAAATAACGTATTTAATATTTCACATCCGTCGTAAAATGCTCGGAGATTATACAGAGACGCAAAGAATTACGTCATTGATATTTTCACATATCACTGATAGTGTACCACCGTGGCTAGTTCTTCGGTTGTTGGGTCTGCCTGACTGCTTCCTTGAACAGTAACAAGGTCCAGGCAGACTAGATCCAATCATTCTAATCTAATTTGACGTTCCATTAAATTTCGCTGATATATGTGACTATTATGGAGATACAATCTCTTAGTGTTACACTTCGTATCGAGGATATATATTTCTTTGTATTAGGATGTGAAGCTTACTATACCGTGAGTCGGCTCGAACTCACGTTTTAATTATTCCTTTCAACTTTACTAGTCGTAGATCACAATATTTTACTGTCGACGGACGTAAGCTTAAGCGACATGTGCATAAAACAAATTTCAAAATAATTTTGTTACAAATTATACTGAAAAAAAATTCAAGTCTAATTAGTTACAAAGAAAATTCGACAATCGCAAGACTGTGTATGTGAAATGCTGCATTCGAAGCAAATGTTTCGTTTGAAAGGTGTTACTGATGGCATCCAAGCTCACAGCACGAAATACTGGAAGAAGGGACAAAATGTGTGAATTGTGAACCTGTCTGAGTATCTTTCTTTCCTGTTGGGTTACGTAATGTATTCTGATTAAAATTAGACGTATTGAGTGTGGATTATAACGTTTGTTCATATTATATACTTGTTTAGAACGAACCTGATTGCACTAGATTAGTTAAGAGACAGTGATAATTTTCAATCGGTTCATAAGCTCACTTATGCCAAAATACAGTAGTTGATTTGCAATATAATGTTTTTTTTTGGCTGCGCGTTAATAATACTGTATGGAAAATCGGGGAAAACCACAATTCTATAGGTAATATTTTTTTCCGAATTCTTAAGCTCATATTTTGGGAAGGTAATTTTTATTCCTTTCGCGTAATCTCTTATGTTGCAACAAAATGTGCGAAATTTCAAAGTCACAAATGGTTCAACTTTCATTATTCCGGCAAAAAAACAGCGAATTTTGAGTAAAAGTGTACATAGTTTCTTATGCCTCCAAGGTACAGATATATATATATTTATTTATTTAATTATTTATTTAAAATTATTGTGCCCGTTTTACCGTGCTCAGGAAACCATAAATTGAATAACAAAAGTTGTGGTTTGTCGTAATACGTACTCAAGTAATTTATAGCTGAGACGCACTTCTTATCCCTAACGTAGCTTACATGTCACTGTAGAAGGAGTGTTTAGGACGAGCAGGCGTGTAAAAACACCGGCCGCCGCCGATCCAATTATCCGAGAGAAGCCCTCGCCTTGATTAGGTGATTCAGTGGCACTCTCCTTGCAGCGCGGGGCGGACAGCTCTCGCCTTCTCTGTGTCTGTCTCTCTCTAGATTTCTCTCTTATAGGTGGTTTATGAAAAAGTGAGCACTTTTGAAGACAATCGTGTATAGAGTAATAATATAAAAGTATTATTTATTGTAAATTTAGACGTTGACTAATTAATACAGTACAATCATATGACGGTTACAGGCAATCCTGAAGGTTTATTAACATTTTTGTCATTTCATTCTCTAAATATTTGTCAATTTCATTAATTTACTCTCACATTATATTACCTTAGTTTGAAGATAAGAAATACAATATTTCTTATCTTCCGACATATTTATGTCAGATAATGTGAACGTAATTTATTATTTAACAATGTATAACGGTGTAGTTAGATAATGAAATGTCAAAAATGTTGGTATGCTTTCAGAAATATTTCTAGCATGGATAAAAACTACAGATTAAAGATGGCTGTGCACTATCCCCTTTAACCGTAGATTGCCAAAATTCCCCTCTTCCGAAGACATACTTGTGCAACGAAAAATTGTTACAATGAAATTACAATGAACTGAAATTATGCATGAATACTAACGTGTGTCATTAAAAAATAGTAAGTGTTATTTATAATGTTTAAAAGTAAACGTAATAACGAAAATTATGTTTTGAATAGGCAATTCTAAAACGTCCCTCTCCATCATTAAAGGTGCGTGTTCTGAAGTTGGTATTAAAGAGGAGAATTATGGCCTACTTCGGCATCTTCGGCGAAAATAACGTGTACGTTGTTTAACATGGGAATTGTGGTCGGATATGTTCACAGCTTGAAGTAATCTGGGGAAAAAAAAAAAAACTGGCGTCCTTCATGTGACAATATTGGACGTTGTTGGAACACGCCTGTTTACTATTTGTTGCTCCTTATGCGAGGATGCAAGATACACATTTCTCACAACCATCATTGGGAATCTTACTGCAGGGAGCGCATTTTTCGTACTTCTGAAGTCAAAAAATAAGTCAGTTCCAATTGCTAGGATAAAATATTGATGTGTAAGTTACGGGTCATTGTCGCACGGTTGTAGGGTGAATTTATTTCGATTAAGAAGATGATTTCGTTTACCACTTCGTCATCGCGAAGAACGTTTATCGGATTATAATTTACGTTGATACATATACGGATACACGCACACAAAAACTCAAACATTGAAGGGCCCCACTCACCTACACACTCACTCATCGATGAACAGCTCAAAAGACTGGACCTAGAGACATGAAATAAAAATCCGGGAAACCGGAAGACCGCTGAGAAAAATCAGCGACCAGCGGAACTATTATCACACATGAAAATCCGTTTGACTCTGCCAGGAATCTAATCCAGATTACAACAATGTTGATGTATAAAGGAACAGCGGGCGAAGCCGCTGCCGGGCAACTAGCGTGTGTGTAACACGCACGCGTAAATATGTATGTAGCGATGACCAGAAATTTTTTTCGAAGGTTGGAGTCACTTAATTGAGAACCAGCTGCTACTAGACAACGTAAGCTCACGTGACCCACCTGGGGTTCTTCAACCGTCGTCGTCGTCCGAACCCCGAGCTTCATTCCACAGCCATAGTCAGCTGCGCGGTCCGATAATTAAAAGCAAATTAAATTATTTCTTTCTCTTGGACCCTCGCCCGCGTCGGCGAAACATCAAGGTCCCGCCCCGGTGCGTCCTTTTGTCTGGCGGTTAGTTCCTCCCCGCTAGGACTTTTATTTGGATTCAGTTGTGGCGGTAGCCCTGAGCGCGCGGTGCCTGACAATCCCTAGCCGACAAAAACACAGGATTAGTTTACTAGCTTCGGTGGTTCTGAATAGCAAGGAGGGTACCTACCCCCTCTTACACTTGTCCTCCGAAGATGGACAACGAAACACGTACTGCTCTACACGGGAGGGCAATTGAAACTTCGAAAAGCCCACCTCCCAGCTTTCGAGAGCATTTGATTTTACCCATTAATTCATTCCGTCTCACTGTTGCTTTAAATTGTACGCATTTTTTCCTTCGTATTTTCAGGGTCCGTGGTGGAAACATTTTCCCACTCTTCCGTGAGACTTGACCGCCGTGGAGATAAAAAAAAAAATAATTACCGATATTATTGGTCTGTCGGAGATCGTGAGAATCTAACTACGGCGGACCTTACAGCAAATAAACTAGTCCTGCCGGAGCCATTCTCGCCCATATTTAATTTGTAAGGTTCTCTTGAAGGGGAGAGAGAGAATCGATATCCTCTTCATAATGTTAGGTATAGCATTCCTACGGAAGGTAAAAAAAATACATGAATACTATTCATGCTAAAGAGGGCACTTTCTAAACTAACACAAAACGTAACCCCACTAATTTATATACTCTCTAAATCAGAAGCATTGATTATCCATTCATTGCTAGTGGTTTTTCACTCATCCCGGTTGAAGCCGATTTTAACAAATTGAATTACAGAAAACCCACAGATAACTAACGATTATTACCGGATTCTAATTCTGAACGAACATATTTCAAAAATGTTACATTTTAATTCAAATACCACGTTATTGAAATTGGAGAATGTTTTATACACGTTATTGTGCGAACTTTCATGTTAGTTACACTATAGTTTTCTTTAACAGCTCTTTAAGTCGTTTGCAAAAGAAGTCAAGCGGTTAACCCAGTAAGCGTAAATTTTCATTTCGAGTCGTTTGGAAAGTGATCCGAATGAAGTTCGCCTGCGCCAATATGACAGGATGTAAGGCGAGACGTATAATGGGGATAGATCGTCTATAGGGTCATCGAGTAGGGGGCGGGGGCAGAGGGGGAAAATGCATAAGTACCCGGAACCTAGAGGGGCTCCGGTGCTGTTGAATGTATTATTAGAAAAACGTTGAATGTATTACTAGAAGAACAATGTATCTATTAATAACAGTGTTTATCCCAATACTCTTAACATCCAGGCGATTGATTTGGAAATATATAATATTACTTGTAAGTTGTAAAACTACGAAGCAAAATAAAGGTGGGATTTGGGATGATAAGGGCAGGGGCCCCGAAGACTTGCTTGCATAGGGGCACGGAAATCCTGCCGGCGGCCTTGCTCCTAACAAATCTTACTGGGCAGTTGGCGAGACACCCAAAGTCGGAGCTACCACTAGGCCTACTAGGCCCTGGCCTAGGGTGCAACTTTCACAAAGGCGCGGATGAGCAAATGTGAAGAATTTTCTACCATCGCTGTTTTTAAAAGTTTTAATATGACGATTAATAACTGCATTAGAGTTAACCAAAATGACTATGTCATTGCTATTATTGTTAATATACATTGCGGGAGGACAGAGCAGAGTAACTTTAAATAGTGTGATGTTGAAAATGGGAAAAGGACGCAAGTTGACAAAGAAGGATGTAAAAGAGAACCTCCGGGGCACCGAGACTCAATGGCTTGGTGCGCCTATATGTATAAATCCGGCTCTGGAGACACCGGTTGCTGTGTTTGTGCTTTTTTTTATCCAGCCGAACTCCGTCAGATTTAGGGGTCGAGCTCAGGTGTACCAATAATTCCTCTCTGTCATCATACCTTTAATTTGTATCACTAACTCCTGCGAACCTTATATAGCCAAACGCCTCTCAGAGACCCTCTTAAATCCTGTCGCTAACACAAAATATAATAAATTGTCTACCCTCAGTTTGCCTCTTTCGTCTAGAATCTACAATTCCATGCGATGTGATCAACCGTGCGCTGCCTTCGGATTGAGAACTCATTAGTGGATGCGTATGAAGTTTAGAGGTATACGCTCTTTTCATGCCTACGTTATGCTAGTAAGTGTTATCTAGTGTTTTTTTTACATGAAAACCGCAATTTGTTAATTATTTTCCTAGTATAAAAATAGCCTTAAAATACAAATGTGGACTTCATCGAGATGAACATAATATTCAATGGTGACATATGCGTAATTTCGACAGAGTCCTACCTAATATAATTCTACGTGTTAAGGGCGTCACCTACCACGCCCTTAAAATGTGTTAAAGTGTGTTCGTAAATACATGTTTTACGAAACTATTCCACATAAGCCCATTCTGTCACTGTGCGAAAGAAAATACAGTTCAAACGACGACGGAAAGGTAGCTTGCAAGCATCACGTTAATTAGAAAAATCATGTCGGAGCCCCTAAAAATGGCTCAAATTAGCTTATTCAGCCTGTTATATCTGAACATCTACCCACGGAATTCATGTGAAACTACTCTAGAAACATGCATAGGAGTTAGCTTAACGTTTTCACCAATAAAATGATGGGGTCACCATTAAAAGTATCAATCAGGTGAGTGATCTACTATACCACCGCACACCTTAATAAATGACGTTTTAGGAAAGAAAGGATTCGCTTAGCAAACAGATAATCCGTGATCGAGAGCTCTGCCAGCGGATTGGTGGTTTGAGAAGGTCGAGGTAGGAGGAACCTCCCCTAGCTCAGAACAGTAGCCGGCTCGGTGGAAAAAACAAACCCTCTGCCCCCCAGCCGCGAGCGAAAAGGCCGGAGAAGAAAACAACGATGGTTGTTTTGCTTGACGGACGGACCGCCGCCAACCTCCCATTACACAATCAGCGCATTATTCTAGATGCTCCTCACGATAGAGGTTTACCTGCTTTCCTTCCTGTTGGCATTTTTTTGGGGTCTCGCAATCCTTGGCTTCTTCCAAGGGTAGGTTGCCATTACGAACCCATGCACCCATCTCTTTATTGGGCATTACGAGGCCGTGCTTAGGTCACGACTATTTCTGTTGCTCTGGGCCGAGTTGTTTTTTTCGCGAGCGTACAGTGTTGATGCTGTGACCTGATGCTCTTTAAAATACACGGGAACTTGAAAGTTGAGCTGGACTAATGCCAGCAATAAAATCTGCAAGTTAGGCATTGTTAGAGTAAGACTTGCTATAAGTAGAGATGGGAAAATTTCGCAAATTCAATGACCTGCATGTTAGAATCAAATATCCTTTACATACTCAAGCCCCCGGCCATTTGTCTACTAGCTGCTACTCAGTGGAACAACAGACAATGGACGAATATACAGGGCTTGAGTATGTATATAACAATGGATTCTAGCGTGGAGGTAAGTGAATTCGCGAAATTTTCCCATATTTAGCTATAAGGAATTATTTTTATCTTTAGGACTATGATACCGTTTATTAAAAGTCTATAATCAGTATTGTAAATTGAATGTCACTAAACCCTTTGAAGGGAGATTTTTATGGGTTTATGGACTCACGCCATTGTTAATGTTTTGCTTGTTATTATAAACATTATAAATGGCGTAGATCCATAAGCCACATCGCCAAGACAATCAGCTAAGTGTACATAGGTGATCCCGCATCTGTTGTGGAAGAATTATACATAAATGAAGATATCTGCTCTACGATTCGGAGGTCTTTTATTTTGCAGGAGAAGAGGTGGACGATGCTCCCTCGTAGCCTAAATAAAGCCAGGCATCCAGCGAGGTGGCGCAGCGGTAATACGTAGAACTCACATCTGGGAAGATTCGGGGTTCCTCTCTCGGCTCCAGCCATTCTGATTCCGGTTTCCCACGGTTATTCTGAATTGCTTCAGGCGAATTATAGAATG
The DNA here is from genome assembly GCA_003012365.1 of Medauroidea extradentata. NCBI lineage: Eukaryota > Metazoa > Arthropoda > Insecta > Phasmatodea > Phasmatidae > Medauroidea > Medauroidea extradentata. Next base: position 8,540 of record PNEQ01077256.1, on the reverse strand, counting down.
GTTCCTTTACGTAAGCTATGACCGATTACTCTCCCAATTCTTGCCTTGTGTAAAGTTGTGTGTAACCGACTCCAATTGCCTCGCTGTTGACGAGAAGTAAATAGAAAAAGCTTAGTAAACAAGACGTTGCAAATTTTTCGTTCGTTCAAACCTTGCGTCTACGAGTCCTAGTTGGGACGTAAGTGCGACGAAATCACCGCACTTCGAGAAAAGCAACTGACCGGGGCGTTGGTTACTAAAACAGGTATTGCGAGGTGCTAGGTGGCCAGCCTGATAAATTACTTCGGGAGCTGAATCACGATTGCCCCTGCCCAAACTTCTTTGTAGTGAAGTTGGCACTGGCTATACATGTTGGTCCGGGTTCGACTCCTGACAGCAAGTGGGTCGGATGTATTCAGACAAGGGCGATAAATCTGAAAATGCCAACATACTCCATACTGTGTGTATAGTATATGGGGTATATGGTACATATTAAAAATATATATTAAAAAATATCCCTTACAAACCGCGTTCTAAATTTCTGCAAGCATGGCAGACTAATTACATTCTCTTAATTTCTTTATGATCGTGACGTATTTTCTTATTGTTATTAAAATATCAACGTAAACACAAAGAAATTTCAACTTATAACCTAATGTAATGTTGCGTTTATCGTATTTTTGTAAACTTGATTAATATTCTGAGTTTGCCCAGAAAATCTGTCCTAAAACTTAAGGCGTATTTCTGCAGCTACTTTACGCGTTCCATGACTGGAAACTGCTCAGTAGTAAGGTAGACTTGTTCACATACCACCTGCCTTAACACGTTTTTTTTTTTCAAGAAACCCACAAACGTGCCGTTTTGCCGTCAACGACTAGACTGTACATAGCTTAAAAGCGTTGGCTACATATGCTTATGAAATGTGTAACAATAACAAACTATAACCGTGACGCATTTCTAAAGACAACTGTGGAGTATCTGCTTAAAAGTTTAGCAATATCTTATAGAACGCTTGTTTCAGCCATTTTCTCGCTAAAAGAAAATTTTAGGTAAAATAATAACTTAAACTTTTTTGGCACGTCTACTTATAAATTAAAATAAATAAATAAAGTAACAAAAACATTTCATTCCCAAATTTTTTGGAATACTTCACTATTAAATTTATTTTCATTCTTCCTACAGAAATAACTTAATAATAAACTGATTTTTGAAGTATTTCACTAAGCTGTTTATTAAATATGATCGATTAACGAAATTTAACACTATCGTAGGGATTCAAAATCAGAATGTTTGAACGTCTGAAAAACTCTAAACCCTGTTTATAATTCCGGTTATGCAGAATTATAACTTTAATCTGATGGCACTGTTCGCACAGCGAGTCGAAGCAACTGGGTGCTCAGAAGGCGTAGAGCATACGACCCACCCAACTCTCAGCCTCCAACCCGGTCCTGGACCAGATCTCATCTCCTAACGAGATTACGATCTATCTCTCTCTCTGTGGAGTGCGCGCGCCCGCTCGTCTGCCTCGCGCGTTGAAGTCTCCGAGTCCGTAACCGTAGCGGGGGAGGAAGGGGTTGGAGGCAGAGCGGTCGGACGAGGGGAAAAAAATTATAATAATATATTTCTCGACGAAAGAAATTCAACCGAGGTAGATGGTGGTCCTGGAGGAGGGGAAGAGGGTTGTACCACCACTTTCGTCTTCGGTGAGAAGACGGCTGTCCGCGCATCTTGACAGGGCGTTATCCCACGAAGCTCCAGACCCTACTTCACATTCATAACACACGCCCCCTGCAGAGGATAGTGCCCCGTGAAGAGCTTCGGCCATCGCACACCCCCATCCCCTTCACCCCACCGTTGCAACATGAATTTTTAATGGCGCGACTTCTTTGGTTTTTACGTACCGACCGTGAAATTTATGCTCTCGAAACTTAATAAGACCTGGTTCTTCTTCCAAAAGGAAAATATTTTTCGTTCTTGTTTGCTCGTTTCTCGGCGTGTCCCCTTCCACACACTTTCCTCCCCTTCAGGTTGACGTGATCCGTTCACGGGTTACTGTCCCCTTGATGGATAGCTTCCTCTGTCACCGTGCGATGTAGTCGGCATTTCAAGGCGTCAAACGTCGTCACTGCATAGTCGCTCGTACCGCTTCGGAATAGAGATGTTCGTTCTTACACACAAATGTTTCAAACAGAAAGGTACGATTTTTGTAGAATATCCGTGCAGTCTAAAACATAAATGTTTCCGGTTGATTAGCCTACTTGGGAACAAGTTTCCCGAGATCAGGCTCACTATGCACTAAGTTAATTTTCTGTGTACATGTCTATTCGTGTTACATACGTTCTTTTTTTTTCTTTGAAATTTTAATGATTTGCCTCAAACATTTAAAAACTTTCCTTCTAATGTCAACATAAACTTCTTTAAAAACTTGAATGGTTTAGTGATGTTCAACGTAACTAGGATATAGCTTTATATAAGTTTACTAGAAAATGACGCCTAAATTCCATAATAATATAAACTATAAACAGTTTCACTACAGCAGCTTGAGTATTTACGTAATTATGTAGAACTACAATTTATAATGTGCAAATTTAAATTAGTTAAACGTAAAATGTTACAACAAAATATTTTCAGTGTAACAGAGAATGTTGCAAAAAAATTATATTAGTGGGTTTTATGTTCAAAAATATGAGGTTGAAATGTAATGATCAAAAAGCTTATGTTAAAACATTAAGTTAAAAAATTATTTTTTTCATACCATGTGCAGTATAATTGTAGGAGACGGTCAGAGAAACTGAACAATTGAGCGTACATAAAACACGCTAATAACGTTATTTATAAGTCATGAATTCAAGATTTTTCTAAATTCGACCCGTAATGATAAAAATACAGGAAAATTTTTTATCCTCGATATCTGAATCCTTAGAAACATACAGTTGATTTTAAATTGAAAATGATGATGCTTGAAAAGTAATGTCAGGATTTTTCGAAATTACACCCATTCGAAATTGAAAGATGTGAAATGTGATTTTGATAAATCTTTGATATCTAACACATCAAGATAGTTGCGTTTTTGTTTCGTGATAATGACATAAATACCCTAAATCTAATTAAATTATTTTCTTAATCTGACACCGCAAGGGGGAAAATAGATGAAATTATTTTTTATTGAGTTGTCGATACAGCTACAACTCAACGGACTTTCGTAATATTTTAGTTTCTTACACAAATGTCCAAAAATTAGTATAAGACTTTGTCCAAATTCGACATCTAAGGGGGTGGAAAGAGATAAAATAGGTTTTCGATTAATTCTTCATATTAATCGAACCTGCTGAGAAATCGAGGCGTTGTTTACTTCGTAACAATGATTACGTAAATACAAAGTTATCAGTGTTTATATTGTTTACAGTAAACTACATATCAAGGGGGATACTTAACTCTTGAAAGCAGACGATCTGAAAGCAAGTAAGACCATCGAGGAATAATTTATACCACGTTTATTTTGAAACCCTATTGAGAAGTAATGTGACACAATCTTTTCGGGCCCAGGTCTGCATGTGTCATTATTTTTTAACTTAAAATAATACTGTTGATTTTATGTGGCATGCTACAAGTATTACACTCGGACAAAGCCGCGGGCGGATAGCTAATTCTAAATAACAAAAATAGTGTTCATGTTTTCGCTGCACTCGAGGGCGCTTAATACATATAATGCTTATTGGCATAAGTATGGAGTCAGGCGGTAAATGGTTGGAAATAATGCAAATATTACGTGTTCTCAGTTTACAGGGAGAAGCTACAGTTCATTGTGTCAGTTTGTGTTTGTATTCAGTGACATGTGTGGAATATAAAAGTGCTTATGAACCGAATCAAAACGGCAACTTCTTGAAATTATTACTGCATCAACAGTTATGTGTTGCTACTGCGGTGATAACAGCATATAACTTTATTTTGCTGCACCGCCCTCATATGCTTAAGTACAGAGTGAGGTAAAACCACCTTGGCTTAATCGCCGTCCATCAGCCGACCTTTCGCATCTTATCGGGTGGACGGCTTACGGACGACACAATCGGCCACATAACAAATAAACGCGCTATTTTATGCGCTGGTAAGAGAGTTCACGCTTCTAACCATAAACAACGCAGACCTTTCAACATTTCTGTGCATTTATCCGGTAAGTACATATGCGTAGCTCTTGCCAAGTCGTGTATATATCCGCTTGTTACACGAGCCATACATAAAGTGTTTCCTCGGATTAACTTCGACTTTAAAACCCGTGCACGTTGGTCTTTCCAGCGTTTTTATTTACGCTCTACGTTGTCAACATACGTGGAAACGGAAAGACTCCCAACGTCTGCTCTCGTGCTGAAATAGAAATATAGGTTACGGCTGAAGCAGGATTTTACTACAACCAGAATCATATATGTTCAGTAGTTCGTATAAATCTCATTTTTCTCTTCCCTTTGACGTGTTGCACGGCAGTAGAGCCTACTTCTGGTGGAGGCATCGTACTTGCACAGCTGGTTTTCTATTTTGTCAGAAACAGTGCTTGTGTGAGAATAATATAAGTCTTATAAGTCTATTATGAAAGCGGCTCAAAAATGTACAGGTTTACGAATTAAACGTAACGTCAACATATCAACAGTATGGCGGTCATAGCTCTTGGAACGCTATCTGGCATTAAGACTATATCTGCGCTGCCGGACTGGCGATTCTCTTCACTCAGTTTCTGACGAGACTCATTATTGAACACAGAACACGGAAGCCTCGTATTCGTTAACACTACTGCCTCGGCTTAGCTACCCATGTTAAGTACATATAGGGACGCAATTTTTATCGTAATTTTGAGTTATCTCGTTAAACGCGTAAATCTAATTTTTTAGTACTCCGAAAAGGTATATGCTAATTATCGACAATAATGCGAAGTCTGTTCCGGCATGATTTTTCTTTAGTTAAATATGACACTCGTTGACTGTTTATTGAATACCAGCTTCTATGTCCGAATCTTGCATATCTGGCGGTCCTAAAATATGTTTAAAACAGACGTGTCAAAGTTGTAAAAAAAGCTAAAGCGTAGTTCAGAATATGATTTAATGTATAAAGAAGTTGGGACCACTTGTAACGATATAGAAGGAAAAAAGTAATTCCTAACATGCAGCTGCACAGTTCATGCACCACGGGAAACTAACACTAGGGACGAATCACGTGATTTGTCTCAGCACTTATTAGGACGCTACCAACCTCGGAGTATTGGCTCGATCAAGGATAGGAATATATATGTTAAATTTAACTTGGTTCAGGATTCTGGACCTTCTGATCCTACGTATACATGATGTTCAAAAATGTAATGCCCAAAGTAATAGGGAAGATGGAGACAAATACAAATCTATTTCGCCAAATAACCATATGTCAGAAACAAATAGATTAGGAGTAATGAGTATCCAGGGGTATCGGGTATGATTGAGAAGACACCAGTGGTAATTGTTTACAGTACTTAATTTTTTTATCAATGTTACAATAAATGTTTAAAATGAGCAGGGACTACATGAAATGAAAACTGAAGTGTATTCTAGCCCTGTCAACTCGAAGGAGGAATTATTTGCACGGATTCTTGTGGCGGCCACACACATAAAACACTCACGACTCACCACACATCTTCCTGCGAACACGGGACCCCTTGCTACGTCGATACCTGCTCTGCGCTCAGGTTAATTATTTGACGATATATGTTTGTATTTGTCTCCATCTTCCCTATTACTTTGGACATTGAATCCTGTATGCCTAAAGTATCGTTTTGCTCATCTCGGTGCGACCCACATTGCTGTTATATTTTTCGGCGTTTTAAAATGCACTGAAAATTATGAACTAATAAATATTTCCACTATCAGAAAACCACTCAAAAACATAATCTCATATTTTTTCCCCTACATTAATTCATGTAGCAATACTCTCCGTGCCTTATTGCAGTAAATGGTTACTGCGATATCATTAAACATGATTGAGCACCACCGGATATAATTAAACATGTAAATACCTAGCTTTGCTCACGTTAGGGGTCTCGGAAAGACAACGCCAATAACGGGACATATGAATATTTTTCTGCTTCCGTAGGCAGGGTGTACGATTGTTTGCAGAACCTCGTCACACTATACGCAGTCCTCATGATATTTGTTCCGAAATTATCACGTCTCGGACAACTAGAATATTCACGATGTGTTCCCGTGTCGCCATTATTCAACACATAGCCCATTACACCTACTTAGGTATTATAGTCTGTTTTGTATAACACCAGTAAATTTTGACAGTTCTGAGGGGATTCCGCCTTTATGTGCTGTACATTAATGATGCAATGACAGTCGACATTTTTTGTTCTAAAATGAACGCATGACATACATTCCAACGTGTATACAGCAATGTTAGTCTTGCATTCAGGCTAGCATTACTTAATGTTAACAGCAAGTGTTCAAATAAGTGCCAGAATTTACAGAAATCATACGAAACAGAGTAGGCTTCCCATTAATGGTGTTTTTTTTATTTCTCTCGGTTACATTACCACCATGCTTGCAGGCACATTAAAAATTAATATATTTGATGTATTTAAAAAGGTGGACACAACTTTTCGTGTTTGAATTAAGGCTGGATGAATTTTTGCAGCCTGCGGGATCTGAAAATCTACGTCGAAATAATTCCATCCGCGCGAGCAAAGACAAAGAAATTTTTTTTTTTTTTTAAGTTGTAAGCTGAAAGACTGAAAGGAGCAGAACGATATAACAATATTCATGTCCTGAAAAATACCACTCGACTTACAACTCGTATGCGGTTTAAAACTCGAGTATAGGCACCAGGAAATCTTTAGTCAATCATTATCCTGAGGGTTCGACTCCCGGCGGGGTCGGTCTCCGGATTTTCGCATGTGGGAGTCGTGCCGGACGATGCCGTTGGTCGACGGGTTTTCTCGGGGATCTCCCGTTTCCTCTCGCTCTTTAATTCAGGCGTCGCTCCATACACCGTTTCACCCCTCACCAACGCTAAAGACCTCGATGTTAAGGGCTGACCAAACTCTCTCACTCACTCATTACCCTGAGATGAGTTTTCCACGACTGTACGTCGACAGCCTGAGACACGCTTAGGCTCGTGCGGCCACTCAGCTGACGGGTGCGCCTGCTTCAAAGAGGTCGGTTCAACAGTTTCTCTCCTGTGTAGTCGTTCCTTCTGCGATGTGAGTGGCTTGACGGCCAGCCGTAGAAACTGCACGTAACTTAAGAAATTACAATTGAAGCAGCCGGAGCGGCGGGGGTGATATATGAGCTCCCGAGTCGCGGGATCTTCTTTCATCTGACAGTTTGTGTGGGTGATGGAGAAAGAGTTGCAGAAGGTAGGGACCTGTAGAGGTGGGGTCAGAGGAGGGGCTGGAAGACCTCGGGACCTCTAGCCCCGACAGCCCTCCTCACATACGGCGCTAGTAAAGGTTATGACGGCGTGGGCGGGGAGGACGAAGGAAAAGGAGGGCGAGGGAGTTAGCGCGATGCTGCATTATTCAGAGGGGCCGCTCGCGTCGTCGGTAGCCACTTCTCTAGCTGGTGTTATCTCGCATCGTCTCTCTTATGCGCGTCTCTCCTTCCCTCCCCTTCCTGCATGGCTCTAGAGTGCGACTTACGACCCGTCGCGTCGTTGGGAAATATGTATGCCTCGCCGCCGTCTTCTCGCGTAAACGTCGCGAAAGTTTGCCGGGTTCGCGCATTGACACGAATCTACTGCCAGCTGTGCTCGCCAAACAAGGATGAGACTACTATTCCCGCTCCGACGAGGGCTCGAACCCGTGCTATCAGTTACTTGCTGGTTCACTGGTCCTTAAAACTGTTGTTTTAATTCGTAGCCGGCCTCTGTAGCGTAGTCGGTAGGCGTCGGTCTACGGTGCGAGACGTCCTGGATTCGAATCTCGGCTTGAGCATGGCCCTCATCGGCTCTTAAGGGCGCTGCCTACCTCGGAGCCCTGGTGGAGAACGAATAGGGTTTTACGTGTTAAATTATTTTCAATGGCACTCTGTCACATTTCGTGATATTGCTTCCGGACAGAAACAATTTTCTGCGCCGAGAAAACGAGAATATTGTTACGTAAATAAAACTGCGGAAAAGAAATTATGAATAGCCATTTTCGCATGTTTTTTGTGAGTAAAAAATGCTTTATTGGCCACAATTTACAGGGTATTGAAAAAAACTGCCTACACGATCCATAGCAATGTACGCGGCACCGAGACGAACAAAAAAGTCAGTGGTGGCATATATGTAACTTCAACCGTTACTGAGCCAGGTGGAAAATCATTTAACCTGTAAAACCCTATGCTTGCTCCCGCCGTGGCTTCAAGGTAGGCAGCGCCCTTAAGGGCGTTCAAGTGGGGAAAAATTCATAATTTTATATTTGTATAAAATAGTGTTAGTTTTGTAGACATTACTTAAGAGTACATTAACATCTAACGGAAAAAAATTAGCTCATCTAGTTTTCCCGTAATGTCACTTCAAAGTCAAAATTTGCATATTTTTACTTCATACAAAACTTGAAAACC
>PNEQ01077252.1:0-24815 GCA_003012365.1 Medauroidea extradentata | reverse complement strand
TCGTAGCAGGGGCACACTTTCATCCTCTGACAAAGGTGACTGTATATTCGTCCACTGTTCCACTAAATTTTCAAGTTGCCTGGCCCCGTAGTTTACCCGATAATTCAAAAGAAATCAACCAAGGGCTCACATGTAGTAACAATGGCGTAAGGGAGTTTTGTCACATTCAAAGAGAGGCTAAACATTTTTTTCTTTTGGCTGAGGTTCTAATTAAGTCTGTCAATGAAGCGGCGGGTGAGGACCTAGTTGATGATGATATAGTAGCAAGAAGCAAACGAGGTATAACATTTATAGGGGAGGCTTTAAACTGGTGCTGTGATGTCGCTACGTCCAGCCAGGTTGATGTTTTATTTGAAAATGAGCAGGAGTTAACAAAACACTTGGAGCAGATCAGTAATCAGGTCTTATCTAATCATGCAGAGTTGGCTAATTTTTCTAATCTAGTCAAGATTGTAAATGAAGCTGTGTCTGAAGTTTTTTTACAAAGTACAAACTAAATTTAGAAATCTTACGAATTTTCTATCCGATTTTAGAGATTCCATAAACAAAAGCTACTCAGGGATTTTACGAGAAATTTCACATCTACATCAGGCTTAACTCATTTTGGCTACTCTAGTTTCCAAGCAAACCCACTCACTATATAGGATAGAAATTCTCGATCAGTGCCGTTCAAGTAAATTACCTGCAGTTTTGATCCCTCCTTCAAAATTACAGAGTGAGTTAGTACATTTGGAACAGGTGGTGAAAAAGGATGGATACCAACTGGCTATTTCATATCTTCATATCAGGACACTCAAATCTACTATCATCTCCCTGTTAGTAAGTGTCAAATCTTTAACGGGAAATTATTTATAAAATTGAAAGTTCCTATAATTAAGAGAGATGCTGTTTGGAAATTGTTTGAGTTTATCGCCATACATTTTCGATGGAAAAATTCCATTTGCATGCTACATCACAAGACTACTTTTTTAGCAGTAAATCACAATCAGGTAACTGCAGTGAGAGGCAGAGCATTACAGGAATGCCGCCCGTACCATGATAACCTTTGTTTTGTTCCGCGTTACTCAGGAGACTCAATGACAGGTGCTATGTGCCCTAGGGCAGTATTCGAGGGAGCTACCGCCGAACATCTGGCGGAGGTCTGTTCATTTAGTTGCCAAGTAGGAAACCAGTTGATTATCACCCAGGCTGGGCCTGAGAGGTATTTTATTACCAATGCGGTGGGCATATTAGAATTATCTTGTACGATAAATAAAAATGAAACCAGGAGGTTAGGGGATCAAATTCACCCAGGTGCTTTGGATGTTACTGTGCCATGTGACTGTAAATTGATGATCAGTGGAGAGGTTCGTATTAATGAGATATATCCTTGCGACGTTGGGTCAAAAACAAAATTTGATAGTTTACATATAATTCCAGCCGCGTGGTCTAAGGTCAAGAAGTTGCATTTTTCCCCTCATTCGTCGTCAAGACAGATGGTTTTCCCTTCACTTAATGATTGTTTGGTAGATGATTGGACTCAGGTGATTCCTCATTTAAATATTTCATTGAACACCGCGAGGGATTTGTCAGCGAGTGTTAACTTAAAGGAACCAGTTGGGTATCAGAACTTTTGGATCAGGAACTTACAATCAATTTCGCTAGGGTTAGTTATTGTAATTTTAGCCACCATAGTTTGGCGGAATCCGTATTTAATAGGCATGGGGACATTGCCCAGAGTAGCCGCTGGGAACCTTGATGCAGTAATTGCATTAGAGATTGGGTCTACTACAATAATTTTAGTGTTAACAGTAGTGTTTGTGTGTTGCCTTCTGATGAGATTTTTCAGACAAAAGAAAAGAGTGGAGGAGGTGACTTCACCGGTGGAGCCGACCAGTGGAGAGGGATCATGTTCAGTTGTGGAACAAGTAGCGGAGAGACTCCAGAGTGAGGAGAGAATTCCAGCCACTGTCAGGGGAACCGATGGAAAGAAACTTTGTCTGTGGTTGACGATCCAAGAGAGTTAGATAGTTGGGAATTAATTTGTTTGCCCTTAAGATGATAGTACGTTCAGTTTAGGTTTGGGGAAAACAATCACAATACTTGTCACAGTTACACTGGTGACGATTTCTTTTTTTTTTTTTGTAAAAAAAAAAGTAAAGTTATGTAGTAAGGTAGGGACCATGTAGGGGAACAGTTCCTGTACGTAGGGGATAAGTCAGATCTGGTGCGAAAGATGTATGGGTATAAATGTAAATGTTGAATGTACTAAAAATGAATATTAGTTAAATGTTAATTTGTTTTGAGACCCCTCAGAATAGTGAGAGGAAATTAAAAAGTTTGGTTGGTAATGGCAAGGAGTAGTTACACTATGATAGGGTGTTGCTTGTACTTATTGGGTAAATTGTGAATGAAAATCAGAAAAATCAAACAGGGTGGCCACCCATAATAAAAAAAAGGGTACCTTAAAGACTGATCTTTTAAATAAATACTTCGACTTGAAAGGAAATACTAGGAGACATAAGATAATAATTTAGGTATAGGGTCGGTAATACTGAGTTTTGAATATTCATGCTAGGATCTTTTTCATGTTTCCTTGTTTAGGGTAGTACGTATTTTTATTGAGTTCTGTGTAGTAGGCTAATGCGGGGAGGGTTAAGCCAATCTAGCTTTCATTCCCTGAACTTTTCTTTGCCTAAATTTTATACTCCTAAGTTAAGTACCTTTTTTTTATTTCTCTCTAATCCTTTCCGCGCATGGCAGTGTGCAGCTGGAAGAGCAGAAGACGTGTGTTTAGTGTGACCAATGGACTCTCAGAGACTCATGACTGGTGGATAAGGCTTTCGAACAATTACCTGGCTGTTGGACATTCCTACCTGGATGAGGGTGCAGTTCAACTTTAGCAAGGTCCAATCTGATACTACTTCACGTGGAAGCAAGGAAGACCACTGGTGTCTGGCTGGAGGCCGCTGACCATGAAGGGTGTGTCTGGCCAGTGATGCGGGGTACTTTGGCCTTACATTTACAAAGAGGAGAGCCTGGTCCACTCCCGTTTCTTTCAAGATGGGCATTTGGAGCTGCAGTAGGGAGACCTAGTGAAGGCTCCATGGCTTCGAGGACGTGGTCGAATGGGACGTAACCATGTGTGAAGACGAGTAGTGCAGCCCTGAGGTGAAGATGTATGTCGTGCCCAATAAACTGTGGGTTAGGGATGTGGTGTATGGACTCTGCTGGTGAATACCCTGGTGATTTCGAGGTGACATCCGTGAAGAGCGCACCATCCTACTCCCTTTACCATTTCCTCTGTTTGTACCTTGTATGTTCCTACTATAACCCTTTGCTCCCCACACCAGGATTGGCATTTTGTTTAGTTCTTCGTAATTCGGCATTTGTGGGGTGGTAATTAGATCTTGTGTTAGTTGAATCATGTTACTATAAGTTTCTATAAGAAAGGTTGTCAGAACCGTCCAGCGTATTTCCTCGACAGTTGATTTACAGTGTTAATGAGAGAAACTCTAATAGTTTTCCTTAAATTGTAGATTTGGTCCGAATGTGTGAGAATATGTATGTTATGCTTTCTTGTGATTTTGATGCTACCTATGGACTGTGTTTCAGTAGAATACAGTAGAGAGATGGGCGGTGCGTGGCGTTCCTGGTTGTCGAGCCCCTGGATGACCCGGAGACCCATTCCTCTCGAACATTCACAAGCGCACTTTTTCCACCTTATCGAGATGGATCTCCTGGGAGTTGTGGGAGCTCTTCAAGACAGTTGCCGCAACGTACCTCCAAGTTGGTTGTTTACTTCATTATGTACTCACACAACCATGAACACAATTGCAACACCATCAACTACAAAATGTATACCAGCCAAAAAAAATGTTTTTTGTAGACTCAATGTGAAAGTCACTTTTCTAGTAGGGACTGTCAATACTTAAAATTATTTTTTTTTCTTTGTCTGATGTAATTGGGCAGTACACAAAGGTAGACCTGGAAAAGACTCGTGTCCCTATAAAACGTGAGTTTGTGGCCCTTCGTTATGGAGAAATAAAATGAGTGTCTAAGATAAAGGCATGGTATCTGGAAAAGTTTTGTAAGGCAAGAAGATAACTAAATTCGTTCGATTTGTAAACCTTAGCCAAACTTTAACTGAATAATTGAAATAAAGTTTGTGGGTCACAAATTATCATTAGCCGAGTCAGAAATGTTACATGTAAAAATTGGAATCTTTGATTTCGGGAGAATTTTTTTTTTTTTTTTTGCTTTTTTATTCTGACACTTTAATTTTCGAATATAGGCGTTCTGTAAGGAAGCTTGTCTATATTTTTCGTTCTTGTTCTAACATACAGAGAAACCTTATGCAGGAATCGACGCGAGACGTCAGCGATGTTTTTGTTTAACTTTGTGGAGACAGTAGAGGCGACGCTGCGCATGTGCTTGACGACGTGTTTTCCGTGATCAGAGCGCGAAGCTAGCACTGCGTGATCCCGACGTGACCGGCAGTAGAGTGTACATCTGTTCGGGACGGTAAGAACTGCTGGCCGAGCAGTATATTGTGGTAAAGGCAGACAGAACACTGTGAGCGTGACACAGCTGGACGAGGGAGAGTGTGCTGAGCGGGTGGTCTGGGTATGCTGGGAAAGGAGGCAATGGCGTGATGGTGGAGGGAAGACAACAGGCGCGGCACGAGGGACGAGAGTTACGCGGGGGCCAGGATGTAGTCAGCACGCGTGGTCGATCGCCGAGATGCTGATCGACAGGAGAAAGTTAAGTGTGACTTTAATTAGTTTTTATGTTGATGTAAAATGTAGGTAACTTTTAAGTAGGCAGTATGTAGTGAGTAGCGGGACAGTCCAGCGGCGAGTAGGCGAGAGAGAGGAAGGAAGCCTGAGAGCCGAGCAAGGCCGATCCTACAACGAACATCAGTACGAGCTGCTCGGTAAGGAGACATGGATTGAATCGTATAATAACTTAGCCAATTGGGCTCTTCGGAAATTTTTAATCGTATCACCACTCCTAACATTTGATTTAATTCTAATTTTGCTCTCTCTCTCTCTCTCTCTCTCTTTCGGCTTTCGTTTGTTTTCACAATGGCGTCTGGTGGAGTACTCCTTAGAAACGTGGCGCTCGTATTAAATAATATTGCAATGACCTTGTTTAATTTCTAGACTATGTTTCTGTTAATTTTGGTTCTATGTCTCTTCTAAACTCGCGTCTAGTGTTGTTGAATTTTTATCGTCCTATAAATTGAGCTTTCTGGCAGTAATTTTGGTTTATGTGCACTCGCTTGTCGCTAATATATGTTTATTATTATTATTATTATTATTATTATTATTATTATTATTATTATTATTTGATGAATGTTGATTAACTTCGGTACAAGAGTATAAGCTCAATGCCAATATTCTTATTTTTTTTTGTTTGTTGTTAAATCTTTAAGGCGGGGCCACGAGTCTTTCTAAATCTCATGATTTGTTATCTTTATAATCAACAGACTACCACTTTTAATTTTAGTTTGTTTCACAACCTTAATACAATATTGTTTTTTTTTTTTTTAGTTACTTTTGTAGTTTAGTGACAATTTTAAACGGAAAAATAAATGTCGTAGTAATGAAAAACTACTTCTTTGGTATTGTTCTCCCCGCTTTTATTCATCTCACCAGGTTAACGCCGCAGAGTTGTAGTATTAATTATTAGACTTAAGTATAGTAGTCCACCACACTACACTCATTCCATATCGTCGGTAGAGATCCCCAGTCTCTGTTTTTTTAGTTGTGGAATTGTACCTCTCGCTGATGGCCTTCATTTTTTTTTTCTTTGTAATAAGTTATATGAGCTACGCCATCCAAATCGAAACTCCCAGTATTGCTGATTATTATTTTTGTTATTTTTTTAAAGTTAGCTTCCCTAGTCCAGGGGAATTCGCTGGTCACGGGGTCGATGAAGTCCACAACTGATTTTCTTTTGGCGTTCGGCGCCATGTACCCTGACAATATTTTAAATGTTAACTAATTTGTGTTTATAAATTATGTCAACTACTAAATGTGGTATATTATGTATAGTTTTTTATTGTTTTTTGTCAATATTGTACATTTGTTCTTTAACTAGTTCGGCAAATCTAGGCCAGTTCAGGACAGTCCAAGTTCCATAAACTTTTATTTACTATTAATTTCGGCCATCAAGTATGTTTTAGGATTTTTAGCTTTGAAATACAAGCATTTGTTTCACTATTCGCTTTTCGGGCAACCCCGATTACAGTATCTAGACTTTCAGTTAGAAATCTAGCTTGCACGGTTCAACCTGAAGGTTTGCACAAGGCCTTAGACTTGTGATTTTGACATTTTAATATTAATAATGTTACATCAAAAAAGAAGCCGGATTTGAAGAAGAGCTTCATAGACGTCAAAACTAAGTTGTGATCGCTAGTTCCAACATTGCTACGGCTGCTGAGTAACTTTGTTAATATTTTAATAAGTCATTTCCAACATTAAATATGTCAGACCTTACATAAAACACTGTTAAATTGCGCCTAGCTAATTAAAATATGCCCGTGCTACTACTTTTAGTGTTCTCGTGAAACGCTGAACACAACTTTATGTGAAATATATTTATTTTCAAGTATCTTCAATGGATTCATTCTAAGAAAAAGCTGTTTTAATTTCATTTTGCTGAAGCTTGAACAAATTTATAAAATGTATTGATTAATTTTGAAGTCCATTAAAACTAGTTTAATTGAATAACTAATTTATTTACATTATTCAAATTTAAAAGCTGTGGTAAATTACTCAGTACTGTTTCATTTTGTACTAACTCCAAGGTGATTAGTAACCCTGGTGTTGTTTTTGTGTTATGTATTTAATTTGTTTTAAATCTGGAAACTCAAGCTCCAGAACTCGGTGTTTCAGGGTCTCATGATAACATTTTCCATTTAAAATCAGTTTATTTATGACTCTTATATAACGTTATATTTTTTAATTGACAACTTTTATTTTACTAAGATCGAACGTCCTCATAACTATAAAAATTAAGACTAGAAAAAACACTCAGTTGGCGTTTTTACAATGTGCAGTGCCGTCTATTTAACTCCAACACTGTGAACATTATATACATAATCAGTTAAAAAGTGATATGTTTGGGAAATATTGGATATTATATATTTTTTCGATTACTATTTATAAGAAATGTAAATAATACAGATAATATATGTTTTAAAACTTTGTCTTAATTTAATTTTGTTATTAGTCAATGAAAGTAGATTTCAAATTTTTATTTTATTTAATTTGCTAAATAAACAGTTCCGATTTTGGATAAATTACTTTATTTTCAAAAATTACAATAGTACTTAAAACTAAGCTTCACTTACTTCCATAAAAATACGATTGCGAATTTTCACCAAACACTGTAACTACGGTGCCAAATTCGTAAAGCCTCCTATCAACAAAAATGTAGTTTTCACAAAATCTGTCTACTGAATGTACGCAACTGAAGAATTTTCGAAAGTGTATTTTTTATGTCTTTCCTTTTGCTTATATATTTGTGTTTACTTGTTCAGTTAGTATTTCATTTATTTTTCTATGCACAAAAATTATTCCCTGTTATTATGTTATGCTTTTTAACGTGTTTAAAACATATTTCCTAATTGTAACTCTATAACTGAATAATAGAAATAAAACTGGTTAAGCTTTTTCATAATTTTTTTATACAGCAAATCTTGTTTTGCAAGGAATTATATGGCAAAAAAATGTTTATTTTGAAAATTCATCATTGCGCTTTACAGAGAATTTCTATGAAAATGACTGTATTACTGTTTTTACGTAAATAACAAACTGTCCTAGAAAACAAAGTTCGTGTTTAATAAAGTATTTGAGATACCTGTCAGTACCAAACGAACATAGCAGTTGTGATAAATGTAGCTGAGGCTTATGGTCGATTGCCGAGTCAAGTGAGGAAAATCTCTAGATGAAGGCGAAACAAAGGAGAACTTTAGTAAAATATGATAATTTGTTGTTTGCATTGCAGAGACAGCAAACTGAGATATCTTAGTTGAGGTGAAGTGTTACCACAATATTCGCGAGAAAAATAATTTCTCTTCGTGCATCGACTTGCGAATGTAGCTAAAATTTATATTATTTCACATATATTATGCACAAACATGCATGATGGTGATTTGATAATTTAAGTTTAGTGTTTCGCATACTGTAACGCTGGAAAAAAGGCAAAATAAAAATTAAAAAATACATAGTTGATTTTGATTATATAATGGTATCGTAACCATTTTGTTTGAAAACAAAGGTGACATTAAAAAATACATCACTTTCATGTAAAAATGTAGAACGATTATAAGTTCTGCCGTAGATGCCGGTGCAGTCATTCATTTGCACCATGGTTATGTTCCTCCTTAAAAATATTACCAATAAATTCAAAATAAGAATACTATTTCTCCCCATGTGCCATAATTGATTTGCAGCTTGAGAAAATCTTACGGAAGGTCTGATTAACCCTTAAGAAATCCTGTATTTTCTTAGATTTCACTCACTTTTCGTCCCTGCAATGAAAATTTCTCACATTTCACTCAGATAAGTCTTAGATTTTCTCAATATGACTGTGCAATCGGCCCTTGGTGAGACTTGAACAATATGTTTATACCACGGTCGTAGAAGTACAGGTCTGGACACTCGCCTATCTTCCAATGTATTTTGCTTGTGACCCTCTTGTTGTTTGACTGTAGTTCGTCAAGTTACCGAGACTGTTGTGTTTTATTGGCGCTTCAGTTAGGGCGGTCGGACTCAAACTCCGTCCACTTTTTTCCATTGTTAAATTTATAAAGTAAATAAAAATTGCTGGAGCCTTTTCTTATATTTGTGAACGAAGAAAGTATTTCATAAATTGATTAAAAAAATACGTTTTGATAAATTGTTTATATTAGTGGAAAGGAAGTGGGCAGAGTTTGAGTCCGACCGCCGTAATTGAAGCCCCAATAAAACACAATATTCTCGGTAACTTGGTGAACTGCAGCCAAACAACAAGGGGTCAAGTTTCCAGGCGAGTGTCCAGACCTGTTCTTTTACGGCCGTGGTTTATACATATAATTTGTGCCATCATAATGAGTAACTGTTGAAATGTCTATGGCAGTGTCTTGTGTGTTAATATGTTTTTGTCATGTAGGAACTGTAGTTAATACGGGCTAATTCACCGTGTGATAGAATTTAGTTTCGGAAGACTTTCTTTTTTAGTAATAAATAATTGCTTATAATATTAATATTCGTGTACTTGTAAGTTAATACAACCGACACATTCTTTCCTAATTTCATTCACAATTATAATTTTAACTTTAACTCATCATCTACATATGTTGGGCCTAATATGGTACTAAAACTAATTATGCAAACTGTGAAAATGTTGTTATAAATGTAAAAATTTCTAAGGAAATGTCGTGCTTTACCATTTAATTTATAACAATGATGTTTTACACTAACGGTACAGAGTAATTAAATAAAAAATTAAAAATGTGTGTCAGTATGATTTAATTTAAATAATTTATTAAATAATTAGCCGATTTGTATGAGGTTTGTTTTATTAAATTATTATTTTGCTTTGCCATAAGTGTAACACTACAGTATATTTGCATTAAGCATAACAATTAAGATAAAATTATTGAAATAATTAAATATAAATTTCATTAGCGACTGTACATTTTTGACGAATAAATATCGTATTAGGGAAGTACCGGGGACAGATTATCGAACCCCTGATGCAGACTTATTACTAACACCCGTAGGCATCAGCCAGCCGCTGTAGAGTAACGGGGAATTAGGCCCTACAATGGATTGGCGTAGGAAGGAATAATGGGGCGGGGTAAGTGGGATATCCCCGAGAAAAACCCGCCGAGCAGCGTCATCGTCCGGCACGATCCCCACATGCGAGAATCCGGGAACCGACCCCACTGAAAATCCACACCGGATCAATTTAGTTGGGGACAGGTGCTCTGGCCACTGCGCCAAATTCAGCCAACCCCAACCCCTCCCCCCTCCATTACCATTTTTCATAAAAATTAAATAAACTGCACTGGAATAGGAAACTAAAACATCGGTAACTTGAAACTTCCTTACTCTAACCAACGCTGATACACTGATTGATACATAAACGTGGTCTATGACAGGCGTATACAACTTACAAAATCCTACACTATTCTAAAAATGTGTTTTAGAACTACCTAAAGCCTTATGTTATGAGCAAACACAACGATGATCGCTGCATTACCATTACCTGTGTACTGTTAACTCAACTATGTTTAGCTACATACAAATCTAGCTACATCAAAACCCAAAATAGATAGAGGCTTGTACAGTGACCAGGTGTTAAAATCGGTTTGAAGTCGGAACATGAAATTATTTACGAACGTAGGAATTGATACATAAGATTATGTACGCATGTAAGAGTATGTGCTTTAAAGTAGTTTGGAAGGTTATTAGAGCTTTCATAACTGAAATATTTAATTTTGTTACTGTTCCCTGGGGACGCTTTTCGCGACAAATCTTTTGTTCGATATAATCTTAATTTCCTTGTTATTTAACAATCATTATACGAGGGACAGAAAGAGAGAGGAAGGGAGAGAAGCAGGCAGACAATAACTGGACATCGCCAAAATCACCTAATGAGATCAATATGCCGCATACCCGCCAAGTGGGCGGGCGTACGGAGTGAAAGAAATGCCCAGTAGTAAATATTACTTTATCATCCAATATGCAGGTCAGAATCAATAAATATTCATAAACTGTCAAAGAATTTTCGATGATCCAGATTGTCCACACTGTTCAGGATATACAGTGGACGAAAAATTGTTTTTATGTTAAGTATTTACATGCACTAACAGTGAAAAATATGTTATTTTCGAGAAACGTGTATGGTAAAGTAAACTGATGACGACAGCTCCTACATTTACCAAAGGCTCATTAACGCTACTAAACCACACGGAAATCCAAACATGTGGTAGAATTTATGCTCGTTTTGCATTGCCTCATGTAATTATGTAAAATGATTGGATTGTCTATCAGTAGTTAGGCGCTATTGAATTATACATGAAATTACATTTCACACTGTAAAAGAGAATACTAGTTTTCTTGGTCGAACATTTAACTTTCCAAACGCACTTACCTCTCTTGGATATACGGCAAACATTTAATGAAAGGTAACAAAATATACGTACAAATAACTTATTAAATATCATACCTCACATCTGTGATGACAATTTGTTTAAAAGCATTGCTTGAAAATACGTACTGTACATAAGTTGTAAGCAGAGAGTAAACGCTGTGGGATAGGGCGTACGTGAATGCTTTTCCTAATAGGTTTATGCCGAATAAAACCTCACAAAACAATTAAATTAATAGTTTCCTTTCTCCAGAAGAATAAATGACATAATAATGTATTGTTACAAGTTTGGAGAACACACAAACTTTTAATGTGGGCAATTCCCATGAGTTCTTTTGGGATAGAAGTCTTACAATTATAAATAAAACAGTTAAATTAAGTACTGGATTTAATAGCTCACAAAGCTACGAATTACACAAAAAAGAAATCAACTATAACTCTCACAACACAATTAATAACGCACACAATTAGTACTGTTCCACAGAACGTTAATTAACTTAGAAAATTAAAGCATAAGAATATTTACCATTAATTAATTAAACACTACAAATCACAAAATCCTGTCATATATCCAATCAACAGTTACTCAAATGACAATGTACAACCTTAACAGTACTAAGGGAGGATGGCTTACCATGTACAGTGCATCATCCAGAGTGCACCACTGTCTTCACTCTTGAAGTCTTCGGTTCGACTCCGTCGCACACCTCTTCTTCACCTGTCGTTCAGCAGCAGAAGCCCTCTTGTCTCACCCAGTACTGCTCCGAAGGTATGTGCCTGTAGCCTCGCGGTAGACTCCGACATCACCAAGACGTCTTCCTGACATCCCCAAGATGTCTTCCTGACATCACCAAGATGCCCTCACCAGCCTCTCTGCACAAGCTTAGCACCTCCTCCGAGCAGGACCAATAGCGAGCTCTCGAAGCACTTCTTCTCTTGAATCACCAGGTAGACAGTCTCCTCAAGTCACCAGTTACTGCCCTCCTCGACACAACACCATCAGTGTTGTTCTCCACAGCTCACCACATCTGCAGCACTCCAACACAACACCACAAGTGTTGTTCATCTTTCCTGAAGCCCGCTGGTGTCACACAGCCTCGACAGCGACCACTACCGTCGTGATGCCATCCTCGAGACGCCATACCTCGTCAGCTCAGTCGTGCCGACACACAACACCTTAGTGTTGTCTGTCCCTTCTGCAGGGCGCTGATGTTACTCAGACTCGACACCGACTACCGCCGTGTTGGCATCCTCAAAACGCCACACCTCGTCAGCTCCGCCGATGTTACATCAGCCTCGACGCCATCGTGCTACCGCCCCCAAGGCGCTGGGTCCTTCTAAATCTGAGCCGCAGCCAGCGTCACCTCTCGGCCCGTCACTTCTCACGACGTCCATCGTCGTCCCAGTGGCAACACCACCCCTAAGGGCGCTGTCTCATACCACTCTCGGTCTCACTTCATCTGCACGACTCACTACTAAGACTCCACAAGACTCTCCAATACTAGACTCACTCATGTTGCGCAGTACCGAGGCTTTTATACGGCCCCTTCAATGACGTCAATGGCTTATGAAATATGATGACCTGAAGTCTAAAAATAGACATTACCTCGGTTCGTACTTGTTGATAGTCACGTATTCGCACTGGCGTCATCGGGGAAACCCAGTGAGGTCTCTCGGGAGATGCGACATAGCTGCGAAAACCCATGACATCACTGGTTGACTCAGGGCTGACCACCTAGCATGATGCAATGTGCCTGCTGCCCGGCCAACACGCAACAGTATTAAAAATATATTAACTCTGTTATTTCACTGCATTAATGTCACGTTTAAATATTTTTAAGAGTGGCATTACTTACGTATCCTACGATAGCGTCATTTCGTGTAGTTTTGATAGATAGGTGCTGTTATAAATAAAATCTATAATTTCTTGTTCCTTGTCCAGAAACTATTTAGAAATGTAAAGTTATGTAAGAAAATGAAAATGTGTATTTCTCTTGTATCTTTTGTCATTAAGTGTTAAGTTTCACATATGTTGTGGCTACAAAATCCTGCCATCATATATATATAGACAGACACACACACACACACAAATTGTGTGGCAAGAAGTACAAAATGTTTAGTTAATATTGGCACACTGTCAAATATTGTTTCACTCAGCACAAATAAATAAATTTTGTAGTCACCGTTAGAAATCATGGTCACAAAAAATTGTCTATGGCAACAAATAATTTGAAGTATATTTACTACATAATTTTTCTTTCAGTGTACGCTTTTCGGCAGTGTTCGATGATTACAATTCGCATCAGTTGTTCCAATAACATATCTTTGTGTATATTTGAGTTTGCATTAAGCAACGGTAAACAATTAAAAATTAAAATTAACGAAAATTTTTGTAATACATGCAAGGAACAAAACTGGATGTCAGTAACACTCGTGAATTTACACTTTGCTAGTCAGAAAAATATACGATTACATATTTTGCTCATTACTATTCTTAAAGGACTGAGAAATTCGTACTACAGCAGCGGCGATTATGTTTTTGCGGCTTTTATGTTTGCACTGTTTTATACAACGAAATGAATGTGAAATTCAATAGCATTGAATGTTAGCTGTACAAATGCATTTTGAACTACGATTGTTAAGTTACACATTTATTCATATCTATGATCACCCAACTCCCAGTTAGGTGTTGCAGACGTTTCGTCGCGAGCGACCCCTCTGTGATAGAAGAGAGCTGCCCGTTCGGCCCGCAGAATGAAAGGCGGATAGCGGGAGGGCTGAGAATTAGAGGTCCTAACACTGGGTTTAGGGCAGTTTGGCAACATGGCCCTGCCGTCAGCCGTAAACAAGGTCAGGCTGCGCGCCTGCCTTCTCGGCCCTCCAGCTGTGGAGGGTGGAAGACAGTTGTCATTAGCGAGGGGCTTGCCAGTTATATTTCACCGTAAGCGGGACCGCTTATTTATTTCTGTGAGTTTACTTGGACTGAATTAGAGGAGATTTTCTATTAATTAATTTAAAAACTAGAGTGTAAATATTAAAGAAAAAAAAATTACAAATTCCTAAGTAAAATAACGTTTGTTACTATATTACGACCTCCATCGCGAATGTATTTCACGTAACTTCATGCAACTAAACCAAAACGTTATATGTGTTCTACGAAACAACAAAATAGGCCTACAGATACAGACCCTTCGGCCTTCATATGATACAGCTATACTGATAGTGTCAGTTGTTGTAGAATACGACTAATTTGTCTCATTCAGTGTTGCCTTATGACTGTAAAATCATTCAGTTATAAATTTGCAAACTGTACACAATTCCATGTTTAAGTTGTCATACAGTGACTGTAAATGGAAATACCCATACGCACATAATATGAGAGGCTTTTACTAAACATAAAGACCCCCCGAATAATTACACAATTTTATTTTCACGAACCGTGTTTAGGACAAAAATAACCACCTCACGCAGCTGTGTTTAAAAAAAAATATGAAGTAAATGAATTGTTATATGTTGCACTAAATATACAATTTGTAAGCACTGCTAGTAAAATATTTTAAGATATTATTGTTGTATATTATAATTGTGTATTAATTATTCATTTATCTGCTATGACTAATTTACGTACAGTATACAGTTTTATTTTTAAGCACACATTGTTGATATTTGAGAGCTGATTTTCGTAATGTACTATATATACTTTTACAATAAGCATACAAATCATCGTTATAATAAATGTGTACATTAACAGTAGCATAAAAGCGAAGTGCACATTCATGGTTTATTGTCCACAATGCTGTGCCACATTTTACCAAAATAACGAACTGCGGTTATTTTGGTAAAATGTGGCACAGCATTGATACCAGTAAGTTGTATTACATATTTTATTGTGTATTATAAAGAAAGATATAAATGAAAATAAAATTTTAATGGGACGTCGTACCACATCTTTTCTTTGCTATTGAGAATGAAAACCAAAGGCATTTGACACAAGCAATACAATTTTTAATAAAAGTGAAAGTAATTTAAAAACGGAATGTAATAATTAGAAAACGTAATGGGATTGAAACTCGCACTTTCTTTTACATATTTTTCCCAGATTCAGAACATTAATTCTTGCGGATCACTTGTTATCGTAGTAACTGCTTTGAAGATAAATGTGAACAGGGAAAAGTGACTAAGAAATAATATTAAAATAACGAGTACGGGCGACATTAAAAAGCGTTACTTATACGTTGTATCCTTCTTGCTACTAGGTGATATGATCTGAATCAATTTCTTTTCTTTTAAAATCGCTCGTTGAATATTTGAATTTCTACTGCGATTGTAAGTCCGTGCCTGTTTACGCCTATGAAATTTTACAATGTTGAAAAGAGTCAAAGAAGTAACAATAGCTACGTCACTGTTTACTAGAACAACTACGACTATGACACCGACGACCAACACCGTACCTAACAAAAAAATGTCGCGATAAAACCAACTACCCAGTGAGCCATCAGCACATCGCAACTCCTCCACGCGGTTGGCAGAGATGCCACGAGGAGCGGAGGAGCGCCACCGTACAGTAGCTTATCGCGGCTGCACGACACCTCGCCATGGCTGCTCGTCGCGTCGTAGAAGATGTCGCGCACTTGTTACTGGGCACACACATCACAACGAGTCCATAGTTCGCATTGCTATAAACTTGGTATCGTTGTAATAAGGAAGAATGCCGCTATTTGCAGAAAACAAAATATTTGAATGGAAGAAACCGGTATTTGTTTTTAGTGCACCTAAGAAGTCGATAATTTTCGACATTAAAAACCTTATTTTCAGCAATATTTAAAAAATACGAAGATGCGTCCTTTCATGTTTTTATAACTTTTGGCCATTAGGTCTCGACATATAATCTCAGAGTAAATTATTTCATCTCAGTACGTATGATAGTTTTCCTTGGTTGTGTGAGCCCGTAATTATGCATATTTTGACTTTGACATGCCGTTATGTGAATACTATGCAAGCTAAATTTTTTCCATAAGAGGAAAATGCAGTCTTAAGTGACATCTACAAAACTGGCAAAATTTCTTACTCAAATAAAATCATTAATTTCACACTTGAGCAGCCTTAAGGTACCGGTACACAATAAAATTAAATAATGAGTACCATGTTTCAACTAATCTATAAATTTTGTATTACTTTCTGAAAGTAGTAGGCCCCTAAAAAATTATCAAATAATTTGTATTTCAGTGTTCTGCAATCAACCTACGGCACATCGTAACATTCACTATACTAAAATGACGATATTCATATTTTATTTACGATATTTCATTATTTATTAATGGTAAATTTGCAATAATGACACTGTGTCATAATAGAGAGGTTGAAATACATAACTTACCATATATATGTTTTGTTTATACCTCGCATATTGATGTTTTGATATAATAGACTTGAAAAAATTAAGTTTTTTAAAAGTAATTTTTTTTTTGTGCTGTGCTAGCTTTAATTTTTTGCTATACCCCAATAAAAGGATAGAAAAAATGTGTGTATTTGTGACGAGACTTTTCACAAATTACTTACAGTTATAATGTGTACAGTGCTACTCAGTTTAGTGATCCTTTTTTTATATAATGTTTATGTTCCCAAAATGAATAATAATTTGTTATACAGGATTTCCATGGAGGCATTTGTTTCATTTAGCTCCATAATGGAGCTAAATGAAACATCTCAGCCATGTGCTTCAACAAACCGAGCTATCAATACACAAGAATTATCTTAAATGTACTGAAGTATATGTTATTGAACTTATTGATTAACATTAATTTCCTGTGACACAAAAATAAAGAATGATAATACTTGTGCGTAAATATCGGCATGGATATGATCGGCCCGGAGGTACGCACTGCTGGGAGCTGGGCACTGCCCTTGAATGAAGCGCACTCGGCCTATAAGGACCTTGTAACAGCTGATGGTAGGGCCACGATGCCAGTTTAGCCGAAGCTGTGTTGCCACGCCTGGCTCTCATCCCTCCCGCTACCGGCAGCCTTCGTTCTGCTCTCTGACCGCGCCAGCCCACTCCGTAGTTTCTTAGCTACGGCACCTCAGGGTGTGACCTTAAGGGCCTTTGATACGTTTTAATTTTGTAATTTCGTATTGTTCGGACGGTCCAATTTTTCTGTTTGAGACATGCAAAATATAAATTGCAAGGGTGTCCAAGAGGATCAGACAATATAATATATTACATTGGTATATGCATACACTTACTTCTCAGAAATTTGTTAAGCAGATATCAATGTTGCAGTAGGATTTTAAACTATAACTTTGTATTAGTAAACATCTGATAATAATAAACTTAATTTCAACCTGAAAACTGTTTAATTAATCCATGACAAAAATAGCTTACAAATAGGCCTATAGTCATAAATTTGTTGAAATTTAATCACAATACACGCACTACGAGTCATTAATATAAAAAGTACCAAAAGAAAACTATTTGAATTGTTTAAGTCAGTGAGTCCATGCTCGTTAAAATTTTCAAATTTCATGTTTGTAGGGAAATCGAAAATGTTTAGTAATAAACTTCTCTGACTCAGGTCTTATAGCGCTAACAGTACATGACAAAATATACAATAGGAGTCGACATGATTCCACGCCATTATTGCAGCGTATAATTTTCTATATCTACACAAGATTCTTCATTCTCTAAGTTTTCCTCCTGAAGTACAATACAGATCACTACTTAAATTTCAGTCAGATTAAATTCGTGAGTGAAACCTAACTTATCTGTATGTCTGTCATTCTATAACCTTAACATGTTTTCTCCTCAAATTGGTGCATATGTTGCTCTTTATTTCTGAAATGTGAGGCCTCGCAAGTATGTCTCAATTTCTTTATGAGCCCGAAATTTATTTTTCTTATAAAATAATTATTTTGTACATACGCCATTGTCGCAAACGAACCTAGAAAATGTACTTGTGAAAGACATTAAAAAACCAACCAAGAATGTGGTGGGCAATTGGTGCACAAAACAAAACACTGTTGACAACCTAATTGATTGGTTATTTTTATAGTACATGTCATACATATTTATTCTTGTGATCTATAACATGTATTTAGCTGCAATGGAGCATGGTAAAAATTATTCTTTAGTACTTCCCTTTGCAAGAATATTAAAAAAAAAAAAAAAAAAACCACTGCTTGTAAATCTTGAAAGTTGACGACTTGCAACTGGATATTTCACAGTATTATTTTCAGCTGCACTCGCTTTTATTTCTCATAACACATAGGATCGCATTCTAAAACGTTACTCTGCGAGTAAAAACTATTCTTTGAACTGCTGGAGCAACAAATTTACTTGTTTGCGTGTCGCGAAACACCATAGTAAATAGCTGCTCTGAACATTTTGGCTGAATAAAATATTTATTCGCGATATTTCTTTCTACAGTAACTTGCTTTTAATTACGTTCATGCAAAATTTAAGGGATAAATGTTAACTGCCTCTATTTTGGAAGGAAACATGCACATATATGTACTATACTCTGACAAAACTGTTAAAAAATTTGTAAAATAAATGTCTTGTTTGAGTTATGTAGTATGTAATATAGCACAAGATGAAAAAATTTAGTTAGTAAGATTATGTTTATTATAAAAATTAGTTACACGTGTTTACAAACAGTGGCATATATTTACTCTAAAGCCGTCACAAAACCCCTTTTTACTTTGGTTTTACTTCTATTTACTCATAATTACCTACTTTACTCCGAGAGTAACGTTGTGGAACACGACCTATATTTCCAGCAGTCAGTAGCACGGTCGTAGAAGAACAGGTCTGGACACTCGCCTGGATATTTGACCCCCTTGTTGTTTGGCTGTAGTTCACCAAGTTACCGAGAATATTGTGTTTTATTGGCGCTGATGTTAGGGCGGTCGGAATAAACTCCGCCCACTTCCTTTCCGCTAAGATAAACAATTTATCAAAACGTATTTTTTTCAATTTACGAAAAACTTTCTTTGCTTACAAATTTAAGAAAAGGCTCCAGCAATCTTTATTTACTTTATAAATTTAACATTGGAAAAAAGTGGACGGAGTTAGAGTCCGACCGCCCGGAAAACAGCGCCAAAAAGTACGACATTCTCGGTAACTTGACGAACTACAGCCAAACAACAAGGGGGTCAAGCAAAATACATTGTTAGATACGCGAGTGTCCAGACCTGTTCTTCTACGACCGTGGCCAGTAGGGATAAAGTGACAGTAATATTTAGCAGAAGTAATTTGCAGTTTCTTTTTAAATTTGGTTGCAAGTAAAACACATAATATCTTACGTAAGTAAAAATCTGGCATGGAGACGTGAGTACTCTGTGATACAAAAATGTCTAACTCCACCACGAAGATGTTCACCCATGGTTTTTTTACTGTTATATTGGTTGAACACTGCCGAAAAAAAAACTTTCTCGCAGTTTTAGCCCAGAGAAGGTTTGAACAAACAAAAATTAGCGAAGCTATTTTCTTTGAAAGTTTACAAATGAACAAATCCTGACTTTAATAAAAATATACAATGCATAAGTTAACGTTTCTTAATTTCACCTTTATGTGAGATGAGTCATTTTTTTACTATTTATCATTTACAATTTGCTCAGTTACTGGTTTTGTATTACTTTATATTTCGTTATTAATTGCTAGGGCAACAATAAATTCTTCCTCAGAGGCATATTTCTTCTCACATGTTTGAAAATTCTTCATCTTGTATTTAGAATGTTCAGCCTGTGTACTAAGTATAATTATTTTGTTTATTGTGCATAGAATCCTTCTAAACCTATAATTACAGAAAATTGTATTAATTTTATTAATAGATAAAATAAAATGTCAGTCTGATCCTGCATCGACCTGCAGTTGTAATGACTGCCGAAAAGTTGTCGAAAATTTATGCAATATATATTAATTTCTTTTTACATGTTCAGTGATGGCGTAAAAAACGCACAGGTAAGATAGAATGTAGCTATTGTTCTACCCCTACACCTACCCCAGAACAGGGATGCTGTAATTAGCTTTAAATAGTTATATGATAATAAACACTTCAAAAACATCAAAGTGACTTTTGTACGACAACTACTCCTGTTGCCAATGAAAACATTCGTCTGTTGCAGAGTGTTTTCCTTACACTTTTGTTACAAAAACTACTTCACTGTTTTCTTACGAATATAAATCACACTTCAGTTGATGTCGGACTGGTGATTCCAAGCCCAAGTGTTTATTGAAATAACTATTCCGGAAGCCTTCAAAATGGCAAAAAAATGTTTTTTTCTAACTACTATATCTTGAAATATTCAGTGTAAAAACCAGTAAATCCACCACAGTAACCTGTGTTGTACCTTCCTGCACAGTTCCCACCAATAAAAAGATGGGGTCACAGTTCTATGTCCCACGGCAAAACACTAAGACGAAAACGCTGCATGCAAGTTCCGTCCCTTGTGTGTTGAGTTGCCGCCCGGTAACTGTAGGCGGCTCAACCGAGCGAAATATCTTCAGCCAGACGGCGCCCTACACAACTTATAAATGTATATATGCGTTTTCTTAGCTTTGCTTTAAGTTCTAAGTCGCTTTGTTATATTTTTTTTTTTCACTGCATAAAACAACATTATAGTATGTGTACAACAATGTTTTCGACTGCATAATTTAAAATAGTTATAATACAGTCAAAGTAAATGTACTAAGCATGCATACATTTCGGGCTTTACTGAATGTGTTTGTGCTTGACATTGAAATTTGTGTTAGCTAAAAGTTATTACATACAAGTACTTCCCCCTCCCTCTCACCGGTTCAAATCATTACAGATGTTTTTATGTTTTATTACTTTTTTGTCACAAAAAATCATTTTGGTCAAGTATGCATATTGTTTATGTACCAAAAATTGCTTGAATATTATCCCGGTACCTACCAGTAGCCTTTTTAATGTGAATTGTCACTCGTCTGCAATGTTCTAAATGCTAAACAAATATGCTATCATAAATATTTTCAGCCTCATTATTATGCAGAATATCGCGTCTATACGATTCTATTAACAAATTATGAACGAAAAACATATGACAGAAATATAGCTTTACATGGGTGGCTAAGTGTCGGATGAAAGCAGATTTGCAAGGGGGGAAAAATTTTGTTCTGCACATCCCCCATTTTCCCATGTGTAATTTAAAATAGTAGGCCCTAACATTTCTGTAACACATGTAAAAATCATAGACCTTTCTTTTGGCATGCCCAACACAAAAATCTGCGAGCTTTATTGCATGTGTACCCACAAAAATCTACGACCTATTTGCATGTGTGCCAAAAATAAGGGAAACATTTTTTTGCATGCGATCTACGACCGGCCCGTAACATATCTGCCTCCCCATACATCCAACGCCCGCCGCCTACCGCCACGCAGGGTCATGCCCCTTCTTGCCCCATCATTTGACACAAATTGAATACATGTAATAATTTTGATCTGCGTTCTTTAAAATTAATTACATATAAAAATAGCTCACAATACTAGCATCCATGCTTCTCAAAACTTACATTGCGCTTTACTCTGTATGTCTTGGCTGTACATAAATATTTGCTGAGTGATGTATAAACATTATTTTCAGTAACTCTACAAAAGTTATCATAGGAATTAGTTTTATCGTTCTGTGACTAGTGATAGGTATTGGTGTTCACTGCTGGTACGCCATACCGTTGATTTTGTTAAACGATTAAAGAACCGCAGCAAAATTAAAGGTCACATGATTCAACAAGTGTTAATTACACATTATTACTAATCAATTGAAACTTAAAGAAGCACGACAGATAGCTCAATGGGTTTACTCACGTATGTACTACGAGGCCAATTCATCATCTGTAGTGGGTCGATTGAGAGTAAGTTATATATGTTGTATATTGTGCTAAACAAATAGCGGATGTTTTCATAACTTGGTCTTATAACTTCCTCGCCCCCTCCTTCCCTTAGTGTACGACGCGAAGTAAACTGGAAGCTATAATTTGCACATACTGATACTATATCCTCAGTAACCAAAACTTTTACATGAAAGAATATGAAATTACCCTTTATGAACAACGATTCTCTGCATATGTCGTAAATCTCGTATAATAAGTATATGAGAAGTCCGTCCATTTACATAAATGTAGAAACTAAATAAATACTGGATGCTAGCTTATTTTGGTTTGAGAAGCAGTGTCATGTTTAACACAACTTAGTGTGTTACATGTCTGGTGAGGTGTGAAAATCCGAAGAAACCAGACAAATATCCCTTACATTAGATAGTTTCCTTACCCTTCGTTTGGCGTTATCTGGCGTTATGAATGGCAGGGAACTGCAAGAAACAAGAACCGGTCCGCGTGACCTTCCAAGTCTGACACCAGTCACAGCTGATAGCGGGGCAATGTTGCCGGTTGAGCCGTAGCAGGGTTGTCGCGCAGCATTGCGGACCCAAGGTCAATAGACGGCCTTACTCCTTTGCTATCCCCGCTAGAACCCCCGATTCCGTCCGTGCGTGCCTTGCAGCAAGAACTGTACTCACGCACACATCAATTACTTTAACAAATTTGCCGTAATCATAATTTTGACAATTCAGCCATAGTTTTTCACATTACATAGGCCTCATTGTTATCGCACGTCCGAGTTCTATGCACTCTCACACTCAAATGTTGCAACTAGTTTAAGTAAAGCCACACAGTAGCCTACGTTCAAACTGAATTTAAAATGTAGAACCAAAAACTGAACATTATATTTGTAGTTAGCTCAATCTGAAAAAATTGCTTTTTTTTTCTTATTAATTTTGTTAAGTTATATTATTTTACAGTTTACGTTATGAACGATGCAATTACAGAACGTTACATATTTGTAAGATAATATGTAGAAAAAGCTCGATGATTTGACTGTAACAGAACTTTACTGTTGGGTCTATTAGCCAACAAAAAAATCATTGATAATTTGTATAAACATTTAATAGGAAATATAATTATTATATTTGTTTGTTAATTTCGTCACGTTAATTTACCAGGATAGTGCATTAACACATTACAACATGTGATAACAGACGAAATGTAAATATAACTTAAAATTTAATATATTTTAACTTGCTAAATATCATTACACGCTGTAACCAACAGTGGCCACTAAAATATATACCACACAAACAATAGTAAAACTAACGTATTAACTGACTGAATTGTATTTTCACAACGTAGATGTTATGTATATTTAAGTTTGTTTTAGATTCTTATGTACTGGCTTAACCTTAATTATAATTAAAACCTTTACATGACAGTAGTTTTTTTTTGTGTGTGTAGATTGATTTTTTTTTTAGATATTGTGTACTTTTAATAAAGTGTACATTATATATTAAATATATATATTTAAATTTATATAACACAATGTACTAAGTTTTAATTTTCATAAAATATAGTCATATGTAGGTCTAGTATGTTTTCCATACATTTCTTCAGATTTTATTGAAAGATATTCCCTCGCGCTTAAAAAGTAAATAAAAATTATTTTACTACTGTCCATGTACAGAAAAGGGTGATATGTTATTTGAAAACTGTACCGAGCCGTGTGGCACAGCTGTAAAAACTGTTCAGGTTAAAGCTAAATTTGTAAATCATTGTTTTATAATGCATATGGATACTTTCTTTACGTTACTTTCAGCACTCTATTGCTAGTTTCAACACATATTACTAACCCACAGACAACGGTAAATTTGAACTACTGGACTGTCTTAGGAAAATTTGATTTAGCGACACGGACGTAAACCATAAGCTTTGGCTGCCACGAAAGGCATGCAATAGTGTGTCTTCATTGACCCAAAATTTAGAAAAAAAAAAAAAAAAAGGACGTTTGTATCGCGTTTTCAAATTCATCCTTAATTAACCTTCACAGCTCGCTCCTTTATAAGGATTTATCTGCCAAACTATCAGTGTAGATAATCGGTTGTAAAAAACCGGTTTAATTTATTCCGCAGTTTCTGTTGCAGTTATAATGTGTGTGTGTGTAGCAGGATAGGAATGTAAGGGTATGGAAATAGGATATCACAAAGAAAAATCGCCAACTAAGGATATCGTCAGGCAAGATTCCCATGAGCGATTATGTGGGCCGACCTCACCAAGAACATTTATTGTTACTTTTTGTTGATTTAAATTAATTCATAAGCAATTATAGTTTTATAGGGGGTGCGGCGTTTGTCCTAAAATCGTTTGTCCTAAACATAAAACGGTTCGTTTATCCTAAAGTCGTTTGTCCTAAAATTAGGACAAATGACTTTAGGATAAATGAGTTTAGGACAAATGAGTTTAGGACTAACGACTTTAGGATAAATGAGTTTAGGACAAACGACGGTTTCGAATGAAGACTTCAAATTCAGGAAAAACGATTTTAGGACAAACGACTTTAGGACAAATGAGTTTAGGACAAATGACTTTAGGACAAATGAGTTTAGGACAATCGATTTTAGGACAAATGAGTTTAGGACAATCGACTTTAGGACAAATGAGTTTAGGACAAACAACTTTAGGATAAATGATTTTAGGACAAACGAAGGTTTCGAATATTAACTAAAATGACTGTAGGACAAACGACTTTAGGTTAAATGACCTTAAGAAAAAATAATTTAGGATAAATGACAGGACAAAAATACTAGCAACAATGAGATAAGCATAATAATAATATCATCGGGGT
>PNEQ01077251.1:5978-24920 GCA_003012365.1 Medauroidea extradentata | reverse complement strand
GTTACTGAAAATTAAATTTGCCCACTCAAACGAAACATGAAAAATTGACAAACATTCTTGCAGTACAGAACAAGACCTACCTACAAATCCGTACACGAAAGGAATGTTTTGACCATCTGTACAGAAAGTATAGGTTTCTTAGTATTATAAGATAAAAAGTAAAAACGAGAAGATATATGTTATTGCGCAAACAGCACGCGTGAATAAACTTTTTAAACTATGCTCTATGCGGCAAAAATACGTTTTTACTACATAACATTGTACATATTCCAACAAAAACATCGTTATTTATATATTCTACAACTAAAAATAGACAAATTTGACAGTTTCAACGTAAAATATAATTAAATTCGCCGAAATCGAGTAGTATGTTTTGTAAACAACTTAGAGAATTTTTTTTTTTCTTATTAATGGCCAACAGCGGGGAGCTCCACGGCCAACAGGGTAATCAAATATTAGCGAACGTAGTAGTCTCAAAGGAAAGATATCAGCACTGACAAGCACAAGACAAACACAAACACCCAGTCCTGCTCCCGAGGAAGTGACATTAAATGACACTTCCCCGGCCGGGAATCGAACCCGGGACCCTTGACTCAGCGGTCAGGAACGCTAACCACCGAGCCAAGCGGTCGGACAACTTAGAGAACATAAACATAAACCAAAATAAATGTTTTGGCGCGAGATAATTCACCGCCATATGAAGGCAATTTCTGCATGTACAATCAATGATCCGAGTGGCAGTGAGCAGTAATATAACGGCCTTCCTACAGTGTTGCCAAGTAACATGCCCGTAAAATTAAAGTCAGCTGAATTTGTTACGGGTAGTGCTTAGTGAATCGCAAATTAAGGTAAGCGGCGTTAAGCGATCCGTAACTTAAAGTTACTGGCTGTAACTAAGGAAAAGTTAGTGAATAGACCCCCAGGTCTGGACACTCGCCAATCTAACAATGTATTTTGTTTGACCCCCTTGTTGTTTGGCTGTAGTTCGTCAAGTTACCGAGAATGCCGTACTTTTTGGCGCTGTTTTCCGGGCGGTCGGATTCAAACTCCGTCCACTTTTTTCCATTGTTAAATTTATAAAGTAAATAAAGATTGCTGGAGCCTTTTCTTAAATTTGTGAGCGAAGAAAGTATTTCATAAATTGATAAAAAATAAGTTTTGATAAACTGTTTATCTTAGCGGAAAGGAAGTGGGCGGAGTTTAGTCCGACCGCCGTAACATCAGCGCCAATAAAACACAATATTCTCGGTAACTTGGTGAACTTCAGCCAAACAAAAAGGGGGTCAAGTTTCCAGGCGAGTGTCCAGACCTGTTCTTCTACGGCCGTGTCCCTTCCATACTCTTTGGATACGCCGCCATTTTCCGTTACTATTATCACTCGTGTGCATGCTCGTCGCATGGTTGCTATTCGTCAACATTTATCGTACCAAATGGTTTGTTTTAGTTAGACCTTTTAGTTTTAAAGTTCCAGGTGCATTTTATTTTGCCTAGGACTAGGTTTTTATTGTACCAGTTATATGTGGCTTCGTGACCTGTGTTTCGTTTGGCTTTAAAATGTTTTTACGACTGATGTTAACCTAATAGAGTGGTAGTGTGTTTTGTCCCACATGCTACCAGTTGTTTGAATAATAATAATAACTGACTTCGAATGTACCTAATATTACGTACAATTTATGAACAGTACTTAAATAAAAATATGTGATTTACTCGTATATAACCTTAAAGTTACAGGTTATGAGTGCACACAATTTAAACATATCAAGAACCTCCCAGCTTGAAATAAAATAAATAAATAAATAAAATACATTATTACAAAACACTAATCTAACAACATTATAGGCTAATTAAATATTTAAACAGTTCATCACGACCATGCATCACTGTGGATACTAACAAAAAAATTTCCCTCGACAGAATATGTATGTTTTCTGTTGTGTGGTTGGTAATACACAATCGTTTACGACAACGAGATCGGGCCGTAAATAAGGAAGGCTGGTTAACCTGGCAGTGCCATATATTATAAACCCTTACATACTCCTTGGCATACACTTAACAGAATTAAATATGTTTCTCATAATACTAAATTTATTTTTATGTTTTTGTGTTTTACTGTACAGTAATTTTGCATTACATTGCAATATTTCTGAGAAGTTTCACTGCAATATTTCTGAGACATTACACTGCAATGTGTTTGAAACACTACTCTGTAAGGTGTCTGAGAGAGGACATCTACATTGCTGAAACATCTATGAAAGGTTTTGTTATGTAACTGAGATGTTACAGATGTTTCAGTGAAACATTTATGAAATGTAACTGAAAGCAATGTGTGCTGTATGGGTCTTTTGGAAATTTAGCATTCTACATGGATATTAATTTAATGACAGCATAATTTGGAAATTGTTTAAATAACGAAGTTAGCAAAAATATCAATAAACAGGCCTAGTTTTCACCAGGCAAAAAAAAAAAACTTAAGCATGGTGCAGGTAAACTATTTGTGTTGAAAAGTTATGAAAATTTGGAATAATTTAAATTTCAGTACAGAGAAACGAAACCTTAGCAGTCCTAGAAAATAGTTTTTGAGCAAACGTGTTCTTCATGTGACGTGTTTCTATTAAAAATGTTATGATGCATTATTGTTGCAACTTTGATTCCACTGTCAGAATTTAATTTGACAAATTATGTCACTTAGCAAAATATTGGCTCAAAAATGATGCATTTTTTTACAGGACAGTTTTTATAGTAATTTTAAAGTTACAGCTAATTTCATTATTCAACTTATTTGATGTTAATTTTTGTAAGTGCTGTGCTATCTCAAAATATGATATGCAACTAATTACTATTGTTTAATTTGTAATTTAAAACAGAATATCAATGGAATACTAACAGATTTTGTTCATGAAACATAAAATTTTTATGATTTTTTAAAGGAGTGTAATGGGAGTGATTGAATGGATGTATTCTTTTAGACATATTCCATACATACAATTTTACAACAAACAGTAAAAACACAGTTATACTTTTTTTCTTGATTTGGTTTGCCATCACATATATTTATTTATTTGTAGATTTGTGCTTACATGCATTTTAAATATAGTCTTCCACCTGCACTCTGTTTAAGTATTTCTCTCAAATATTTAAGTAAACTTGTTGTTTATAGTCTACTTCGTAAAACGCAACACAAAAATGAGTGAGTGAGAGATTTTGATCAGTGCTGGTGAGGGGTGACATGAGGTAAGTATGGAGCAGTGCTGGAATGAAAAGAGAAAATGGGAAATCCCCGAGAAAGCCCGAAGACCAAAGGCGTCATCTGGCACGATTCTCACATGCAAAAATGCCGGGACTGACCTCGCCGGGAATCAAACCCGGATCGTCTTGGTTGGAGGCGAACGGTCCGACCATTCGGCTACCGCGGCCCCCAACACAATAATGATTTCTGAGTAACCATGGCACTAGACTATATGAAAATAAATACGTTTGGTCCTAGCTGTTTGTGTGAGACTGCACAGATGATGTAGATAATACTCTGACCATTGGCACCTTCAGTTCTGTACGGTCAGCATTATCAGTGAACACATGAATCCATCTGATATTAGGTATTCACAAAATCATACCGAGTGAACAAAGAGGATACCTGTTATAGTATTTCCTACATTTGCCACAGCATTATCTGTTACACACAAATTCACAGTATGGTATGGTTGAGTAGTATCGAAGTCAGGATTTTCTGTTCATATATTCAGAAGTGTGAAAAGTTGTCCTTAAAAATCTGAGAGATGATGATGTACAATATTATCAATGTGTACAGTATGAATAACTGGTGATGCATATGAAATAATACTCTACTGGTTATTTTTATCAGACAGCACCAATATAGTTGAATTAGTTCAGCCCTCAATATAACACTTTCTAATCTACCATAATGTATGTAACAATTCAAGGTAAAGAGAGCACTTCTGAAGCCTTGGTTATTTATTTTCTTTTTAGGCAATTTGTATATTTTTGCAACTTGTTAATATAAACTTAACAGTGTCAATAATAATCATTAAGTGCCTAAAATTTCATAGGTCACAATACATTTTCTTCCAATGCTTCCGAAGAGGACTGTATTCAAAAGTGCCCATCGTCAGCAAACATCCAGTGATAAGTTTTTGAAGGTGGTGAAAACTAAGAATGTAGTATTTTAGCCTTTAAATCATTTGACATTTTCTATCCGATTCTATTTTGCTCACTGCTGGGTGAAAATTCTTTATATTATTTAAATGCAATTTGAGTTAAGATAAGGGACTCTTTGTGTTGCCTTTTTTTAAAAGCGCTGTGGGGTTTGAAGGAAGTGGGTGCCAGCCTCCTCGCACCTCTCCCCATTGGACCATTCTCACTCATAGAACAATGGTACCAGGGGGTCTATTCACTAACTTTTCCTTAGTTACGGCCAGTAACTTTAAGTTACGGATCGCTTAACGTCGCTTACCTTAATTTGCGATTCACTAAGCACTTCCCTTACCAAATTCTGCTGGCTTTAATATTACGGGCATGTTACTTGGCAACACCGTAGGACGGCCGTCATATTACTGCTCACTGCCACTTGGATCATTGATTGTACATGCAGAAATTGCCTTCATATTGGCAGTGAATTATCTCGCGCCAAAACAGTTATTTTTGTTTATATTTCTGTGCTCTGAGTTGTTTACAAAACATGCTAGTCGATTTCGGCGAATTTAATTAAATTTTACGTTGGAACTGTAACATTTGTCTATTTTGAGTTGTGGAATATATAAATAACGAAGTTTTTGTTGGAATATGTACAATGTTATGTAGTAAAAACGTATTTTTGCCGCATAGAGCATAGTAGTTAAAAAAAAAGTTTATTCATGCGCGCTGTTTGCCCAATAACATATATCTTCTCGTTTTTATTTTTTGTCTTATAATACTAAGATACCTAGACTTTCAGTACAAATAGTCAAAACATTCCTTTCGTGTACGGATTTGTAGGTAGGTCTTGTTCTGTACTGCAAGAATGAATGTCAAGTTTTCGTGTCTCGTTTGAATGGGCAAATTTAATTTTCAGTAACTGCGTATACAGTTCTGTATTTTGCGTTAATATTTTTCGTTGGTTAATATTTCTGTTTGCGACTTCTCTGATAACAGATATTGAAAATGGAAATACGTGTTCAGTAGAATCACATGTGTTTTATTATATAGCAACTTGAAAATAAAACCGTATTGGTCTGGTAAATTGCATAGTTCAAATATTTACACTAGATAACTTTAAGGGGAATGTCTACATTTAGTTCATTATACCTAAAACGCTACAGACTCGAAAAATAGCCTGCCAATCTCATCATATCAAATGAAATAGTTTCAAATTAGGAACCGCTATGCAATACATTACATGTAGGCCTATACCTACTGTTAAGTCATTCCTTCAGGTTTTCGATATTGTATACCAAGAGCTCGAAACTAATTTAATGTTGTGTCATGTTTTCACCGTCGAAAAGAACCTACTACACCAATGTAGGCCTGGGCATAGCATATTACCTAATAAGCATTTTAACACTTGAAATAAAATATTTTATATTGTACTATGGTCAGAATGTATGCACGATAACAAGAAAGAACAGTATTATGATGCAATATAAATTGCTTGCAAGAAAGAATTAAGTTCCAATTGCATATTTTTGTTTCATTGAAATGTGAAAATATATTTGCTATTTTTTTTTGCGAGAATTGTACATATTCTACCGCAGTTGTATTTTGTATATTATACTATTGAAAATTGACAACAGCAGTTTCTACATCATACTGAAAATAAAAAGAAAAATCTCTTGACAACATTACCCTGAATATTCTCTGTGGTCCCATGACTCTACTTGCAGGACAAAAAAAAACTACAGTGTGATTATGTATTCCCTCTTCCTTTCCACACTTTTTGACTTTACTGTCAAACTATTTGGCATAATTTTATTTAAGTAAAATTTAATGAAATGTATTAATTTGAATATTCAGCACCTACCTGGAGCTGTTTTAAACATATTCAAGGTTCTGAAGCAAAGGAGTGACATCCTTGCCTGGTCTGACATTGCACATACATGTAAGGTTTTGACTGTGCAATGTTTGTCACGTTACTAGAACTGTAGAACTTCAGGTGCTGACCCTGCCATTGTTAAAAACAATCAGCTGCAGTGTTTATTTTAGAATACTTGGATAATGTCTTGTAAACATGAGTACTAGATTATGAGGTAACTTTATGGAAAAATTATCTGTTGCTGTGTTGGACAGCTTGAAACTTGTGTCTTAAATGTGTGTGTTCCTTAAAAGTAAACAATAACTCTCCTCTGAAATGTGTTTTAAATAAACAATGCACTGGGAACACACACAATAGCTAAGCAAAATAATCTGTATTTCTAACCTGCTGCAAAAGTGTTCCAACGTCCATCAATAAGAATTGACAGGAGCATGCTCACTGTTAACATATGAGTGTGTGCATATGTCTACATTTGGTGCAAGTCTTTAACTACCTAATGCATGTGTAGTGACAGTGGGATTAGAGTTTGTCATAAATACAAATTACTAACTCGTAATAACAATACGTAGGTAGTGCTTAACATATGGACAATGTGGTCATTTGACACAAGCTTAGATGAACAGGAAATGGGACAGAAATTTGCAGAGTTCTATCCCAGCGCATATCTCAAGTGTTGTAGGAAAACCAATGGCCTAAATGGGAATCAAACCCAGATACCTTCTGAATATATGTTAACTGTTTTACAGCTGCACTAATTTGCTTTGTCACATGTTAACTATGTAATACGACAAAAATATTATGATGATTTTACAGAAAACTGTTTTGTTTAAACAGTTTTTTCTCTAATATTTTACAATTTAGAATGCCGAAACATCCTAGGCCTTTCTATGCATCCTTTTTGGTACAGAAGATATAACAATGTATTAATACTGTGAAAAGAGAGTTGGTAATTGACAAAAATTGACAGTTACATTTATTTAAAGAATGTTCTTTTCTGCTGTATTTTGAAATTGGCTGAACATTACCGTTACATGATTGCATACGAAGAAACGGTTCCATTCAAGTTGTTGGCATAGGAAACTTGAAACTAATCTTGTTTGTTGTACAAATATGGTATTTTGTGAGTTGTAGCGTAATAATACATTTTCTTAAACAAAAAAAATGTATTTGTATCAATGAAAATTCTTGTTTATAAAAGTTAATGTTTAGATGAGACTTTTGTTGTTAGCATGTCAACCACATAGTATTTAATTTATTTTGAGGTTCTACATGTCCTCTGATAGCTTCACATACTCGGTAGAGGTACACTTGAGGAAAGGGTATGGAATCAACCAGGGCCTGTATTGAGGAATCATCACCTGGAGTGAATTACAATAACCCTGGAAAATTGAACTCAGTAACCTTCAGGATGTGAAGTGAAAATCCAATAACTGCTCCAACTCACATTTTACTGCACCACCAATACAGTAGGGTCAGCTAGGGTGATTATTGTGAATTTGTTTAATTTTGTTGTGTAACTTACTATGGAACTACAGGTAATGGGTTATACATATAAAAGTTTTGTCAGATAGTGTAAGCTGTTTTCATCTGCGTGTTAAGGGCGCGGTATACCACAAATTTCATCATCATTATTTTTTTTATTTGTACCTTATATTTTTTTTCTTATTTTAGACACAAAATGTGACTAAATTTGGCTCTTAGGAAATTTTTTTATCCGTCATAGTTTTCGCGTAATGGCTTGTTAAAGTCATATTTTACATGTTTCGTTTTAACGACTACACTAATATCAACTGATATACCAAACTCAAAAAAAAAAAATCACGGTGGGTAAAGACATTGCAGGCTACAATGACATGCTCATAAAATTAAAGAACAAAAATTATTTGTATTTAAAAAAAAAAAAAATTAAATTTTTTTTTTAGTTTCGGCATTTTTTTTAAAATTTCAAATAGTTTATATTTTTTAATTTTATGAGCATAACATTGTAGCCTGCAATGTCTTTATCCACTGTTATTTTTGTGAGTTTGTTACATCGGTTGGTTTTAGTGTAGTCGTTAAAACGGAAACATGCAAAATATGACTTTAACAAGCCATTACGCGAAAACTATGAGAGAGAAAATATTTCATTAGAGCCAAATTCAGCCATATTTTATGTCTAAAATGAGAAAAAAATATCTGGTACAAATAAAAAATTTAAAAATGGTGATGAAAATTGCGGTAGGCTGCGCCCTTAGGAAGGCGTGGTGCATAAATCGGTGCACTAAATAAAAATGTCAAGTTTCTCAAAACAATTATGCAATTATCAGAACAGCACACTCTTAGACAACAAATGTTGCTAATTTTATGAACAAAAATATTTTCCCAAGAGAGACATATGATGGGGAAAATGTCTGTTGTTGCAATTTTGTACATCTGATTGCAGCGGGAGAGATTGTGCTTAGTGAATGCGTCAATCCAGAAAATTTTTTGCTTACAATGATGGCAAAAAGTTTTTCTCTAGGATTGTTCTATTCAAGTTTTTTCTACATTGGCTTCCAAAATCTTAGAAACTATAACTGACGTTGACGTTATATTAAATGTGTAATAATAAAACGGTCACGGTTGCTCACAACTGACCCCGTATTATACCCAGGGGCGTCATTACAGGTTTTTCTAGGGGGGGGGGCAAATTTTTGTTTTCTGGCAACAGTGACCTTGTTGCTTCTTTTTTTATTAATTAATCATGTATAAATTAGATACTTTAGTAATAAAACTTCAGTTTTATGTGCTTAAGTTAGCAATATTTACATTTAAAAGTACAAAAAATATATTTATACACATAAAATTCTTAATCCAGGGGGGGGCATATGCCCCCCCCCCCTGTAGCCCCAAATGACGCCCCTGATTATACCTGCTTTATTTTATTAACAGAGTGTTGTTTCTTTTACTCTCAATAATTATTAGATTTGTTACATTACAACCAGTTTGCTATTGTTTATGTACAGTTACTATCATACCCACTGTTTCCTGTGTAGCAGTACAGGTGATATTCATGCCACCTGCATACAATGTACCACTGACTTGAAGTGGGTTCAGTGATGGAAAAATGTGATAACCACATGTGAAGTGTTAGGAGGCATACATAAATAAGTCCATTTAACAATAGGATAAAAATATGTACATTAATGAAACTAGCTCTGAGTATTTCTGTACAATTAATTTACTCTTCTTACGTTACGGCTTGCATACCCTTTCAAAATAAACTGTTAACTTATTGCCTCGTAAGGGAAATACTTTTCAGAAACTATAGGCCTACCTAAATGATATTTTTTAATACATGATACATATTTACACTTTTTGTGATCACTGAACACATCACATTCTGTCCCCTCACCATTGCATATTGCATAGCAATACTCCAATCAATTACAGCAGCTTAGCTTAACATTTCATTCCAAGATCCCCTGCTGTTATGAGTGTACGACAGGCTTAGTCCTACTTGAATTTTTAAAAGTCAATGGTTCATTCATAAAGTGCACTGGAGCTCATTGTGGTTGCTGATCAGCCAGCAGCGTTGAACCTCCACTGCAGCAATGTGCACGTGCCCCTCAAGGCACTCAATGTTTAGTAGAGTAGAGTACTGAAGGAAGTTAACCCTGAAGTAATGGGAAAGGCATATAATACCATGGTAAGACCAATATTAAAATATGCAGCAGCGGTCTGGGACCCCTATGTAGAGCAGGAGATACAGTAGCCGGAAGGGGGCGCAGAGGTGGGCAGCGCAGTAGGTGAAAGGATGAAAGATACTTCAGGCCTTTATTAATGATGGAGATGGGTTGGCATTCCCCAAAGGAAAAAAGAAAGGTGGAGAGACTGGTCAGAATGTATAGGGTGGTGAATGGAGGAGGATGGGGTGAGTAGCAAAAAAAAATACAAATTTATTTAACGGTGTGTACAGAGCTACGTAAAAAAAACAGTGGTTGGATTCAGAAAACTTGGCGAAGGACAGAGCAGGGAGGGCAGTCTGTATTAATGAGAACAGTTAGGTAGTGGATTGTGTTGCAGGAAGATTTGGTGACAGGTAGGTATGTGCGGAAGTTCACGAAGCACTTGAGGGAAAACGATTGAGAGGTTATGTAGTTGTCTGCAGGCGTCAGCCCAATTGCAAGGTTATTATTATTACTAAAAATACTTTACAGTTATGATAATGCTGTTTTACTGAGGGTGTAAATTTTATTTGGTACGAACTTTTACATATAACTTACTGTAAGCAGGGGTGACTTTGTGACATTTGTATATTGAAATGTGACGACTGGCTCAAGTTAGTTCTGTGGGTGATTTGTTGGATAAGAATTCAATTCCTCAAACAAAAGTTGAACTGTAGCAATATGAAATCAACTGCAAAGTGTTTTCTCTGAAGGCCTAACAAGGCCTAAGTTACTGTACTTAACTGACGTGTAAATTTCTCAACTACAACCTAGCTCGTATACCGCACTGATTTTAACTATAGCAGTTTATTT
This sequence comes from Medauroidea extradentata, assembly GCA_003012365.1. Taxonomy (NCBI): domain Eukaryota; kingdom Metazoa; phylum Arthropoda; class Insecta; order Phasmatodea; family Phasmatidae; genus Medauroidea; species Medauroidea extradentata. The sequence goes on along the minus strand of PNEQ01077251.1, from coordinate 14,399 downwards.
GAGACACGTAACTTAAAAGCTCAACGAAACACATTTATTTTATGCAGCAGCTATTTGAAAAAAGAAAAGACACATACAAGAGTATTCAAGCAAGCCTGTCTGACACAGAATATGTTTCCACACACATTTTGAACAACCAACCCTTCGCTTAAAACACAGACACTTATTAATTGTAAACAGCTCGTGTTTTGTCATTAATTAACATCTTGAATATGCAACACCGATAATTACGTCCAAAATACGGCTCGTCACTCGGCAGATACTGTTCCCTGCACGAACATTTTATTAAGACGAACATACACATGAGCTGTGATTTAAGTTACGGTAGATTTTTCGCAAATGCAACATAAATTAATTTCACTATCGTCGTTTCGGACTATGAAATGTTCTAACCTCTCTAATCCGCCATGATTTTTACACAACATTTGTAAACAAGTTACGGCAAGCCAGTAAGTTAACACCACCCTAGAACCCATCTGTTAACTTACGGTCGCTCACTTTCAAGTTAAGGTAAGCAAAAAACTTACTGAATCGCTCCGGGAAAATTTACGGCAAATGTTAAGGTGACTGACCGTAATTCTCAAGTAAAGGTTACCTTAAAAGTTAGTGAATAGACCCCCAGTACTGCTAATTTTGGTTAGGATTTATCCGTACTAGCCAGTCAGTACGACTCTGTACCTGTACAGCATTTAAATACCCCTAAAAAATCCCATCAGTGCAGTACTAGTGGTGTTTTTCGTTCAGAGCACAGTGATCAATTTTAAGACAGGAGAGGAAGCTCCCAACTGGTTTTTGATTTTGGGTTAGAAAAGTTTGCTTAAATTTTGTTGTCAACATCATCTTTAATTTTAGGCGACTTCCTAATGTAACTATTTTGTTATGTTTCTTTTTAACGGCGCGGTTCACCTCAGTTTTCAATGTCTTTGTTTATTTTTAATAAATTGTGATATTATCTTCTTCTTAGGAAATTTTTATATCTCTTAAGGCCAGTTTACACCAACGATAACATTGCTAATAATATGTGTTTTCAACAAAGTTATTAACAATGTTGTAAAAATGCTTGAAAGTTGTTGACAACATGTAATAAACACTGTTGCCAACATTCTGTAACTAACTTTGTTAATGTTTATAAACAATGTTAATTACATTTGTTGCCAACATTTTGTTGATAACATTTGCTAGCAACAAAAGTTATGAATTTTAGAAACATGTTAATAACTTTGATGCCGACAATGTTGATAACAAATTTTACTATCAACAATGTTGTAGGCTTTTTGTCATTAACATTGCTATTAACTTACGTTCCCAATTCTGAGAACTTTGTTAGTAACATTGGCGTTTTCAGCAATGTTAATAAGACATTTGCTATCAGCATTGCTATAAAATAGTGTACCATTGCCTAGGGTTTGTTGATAACATTTGCAACTAACATTTTGGAAGTAACATTGTTACTGTTATTTTTTCGGTGTAAACTGGCCTTCATAGATTTTGCGCAATGAGTCGTAAACGTCAAAATTTGCACATTACGGTTTTATGCACGCCACTTAAACCAACTAACATACCAAACCGAAAAAACTCGCAATGTAAAATAACAATGTTTTATGCTATGATTTGACATATATAAAACAAAAAAATAAAATACTGTTGTATTTAATAACAAATGCTGAGTTTTGAAATGAAAATTTAAAAATTTCAACAATTTTTCAAAAATACAAAATTATATATATTTTTTTGTTTTTATGTGTTTAAAATGACAGCCTACAACATTGTTATACACTGTGTTTTTTTTTTCCGTTTGGTATGTAAGTTGGTTTTACTGGCGTGCATAAAACCGTCAAGCGCAAATTTTGACATTTACGACTCGTTACGCAGGAACTATGAGAGATACAAAAATGTCCTAAAAGAAAGATTTTGTCACAATTTATGTCTAAAACTAGCAGTCCCCCACGGCTTTGATCGCGTGTATTATTCGTAACTGATAATATTTTCTTTAATTGAAAAACCTTTTTGTACACAAGATTGGTACTTCAGTCATCAAGTGTTAGAACGTCCAAGCGGCTAGTTGAACTAGTTCTACAGCAGGATAAGTAGCTATAGCTGTCCACGCGAAAAGCAGTCTTAAGTTTGTCCCTGCCACTAACAGCGACTTCGCCTGGGCCATATTTATAGCCCTGCCAATTTGACGTTGTAAGGTAACTACAGACACCTAAGGTAAGAGGTTAATCGAATGAAAAACATCTGTTTACCCTGTGCACAACCATTGGTGACGGTGCCCTCAGTTATATATTTTCAAAATATTCACTTTAACTTTATTGCCATTACAAAGTTTCAGTGGGTAAAGGTTTCGCGGAAACGTATTTGGTGCCACAAACTTAAGATTAGTGAGATGATCTATCGTTGGTTTACTGCCAAAAGTGACAAAATCAAAATAAAATTATAAAAATGCTAGTAATATATTATGTTGTTCACGAACAATTGCCCAAGTTTAAAGTCTATTCGTCGTTTCGTACTGTTGTGTCACAGTATAGTAACATACTACATTTTTGTTAATATCTACAATTTAATACTGTTTTTAAACGAAATAGCATTTACGACTGAATTACTTTTGGCAGTATACCGACGATATGTCAGCTGATATTGTATAGGAACCTAAGTGGAAAGCAAACTGCAATTTTACCCCTTTTAAAGACTACATGTAAATTGCACTAATTCGATCTACCTTTTAATCTTTGAGTGTCAGAATTGAAAGTTCGCACACAGCTTTTAACGGAATTCGAGCCCAGAACCTCCCTGAATTTAGACCTGAGTAACAAACAACTGCGTCATGTAACGTCGAAATAATTCATGAAAATAAAATTGTATTAAAAAAATTTAATATCTGTGTCCTGGGCTCATAGAGGTTGTACAACACCACGTCTCGATAGGTTACTGTAGAGTGAAACTCCTGTATATGCTGTTTCTCGCTGCTCGTTCCTGCTTTTCGGATCGTCTGCCTTGAATATTGACCAACTTAGTGTTATTCTTAATAATCACGATTCTTATAAAGAAAAAAAAATACATACATACTTTTTTTTAATATTTACATAAGCATCACTCTGACGCGAACAACACCTCAATATCGCTACTGGTTAGGTAGATATCATGGGTGATGGAAAACAAATTTTGTGCCTTTTCACCCTATTGGGTGTCTAATTTCGAAATATTTTTCATTTACATCTTAGACATTTGTATAAGTATCCAACTGAAGTGTAAATCACATCGTTAGCCCGTTCAGTCGAATCAAAATCGATCATTTACTAAAAAAACACATATCACCCCTGAACAGTATTGAGAAATCGAATTTCGAAAAATTTGAAAACCGTTTTGCGATAGTTTCTGTATTCATCATCCTGAAGCAAAAATTAATTGTATTTCTCGACGGGTTCGATAGGTATCGAGGATTTATCTAAAACTCATTCAAGGTCTTTTCACCACTTAAGAGAGTAAATTTCGAAAAACCCTTGAATCACGTTTTAGAATACTTTATTGGTATCGTGGACGTAAAAAACACAACATTAGCCCGCTGGGTTCAAGATATACCGACGATTAATTGAAAACACTTTTCACCACTTTTCACCCCTTTTCACGTCCTTGGGTAGCGAATTTCGAAAATTCCTGAAATTGCTTTTTAGGTATTTGTGTAAGCATCAATCCTAAACAAAAATCACATCGCTAAATAAAAAGCTATGGGATCGATATATATCGAATGTGAGCCGAAAACTCATATTACCCCTTTTTTAACCAGTTTAGGGCCGAATTCGGAAAATATAATTTAAATGGTACTTAGGATATTTACAAAAGCACCAATTTAAAGCAAAGATCAGTTCGATATTTCGATTGATTCGACAGATATGGAAGGATAATCGAAAACACATTTAATGTATTTTCACCCCTTTAAATAAAGAATTTCGAAAAGTCTTTGAGTCCTGTCATGGGCATTTGTAAAAGTAACCGATTAAAGTTAAAATCATGACGATAGCCAGTTGTGTTTCAAAGATATAGACGATTAATAAAAAACACATTTTGCCCCTTTTTACTGCCTGGGGGTCGAATTTCAACGAAACCTAAAACTACTTTTTGGGTATTTGCGTAAGCAATATTTTGAAGTGAATATCAACTCTCTATCCCGAAGGGTTCGATAGATATCGATAGTTGATTGGAAACACATTTAAGGTCTTTTCACCCCCTTAAATGTTGAACTTCGAAAAATCCTTAAATTGGCTAATATGCATTTTTACGAGTGTCCTATTAAAGTAAAAATAACGATGATAAGCCGTCGGGTTCTAGCTCTATCGACGTTTCTTCGGAAACACATTTCACCCCTTTTTACCCCCTTAGAGGTCGAATTTCGAAAAATCCCTTCTTAGTGCTCACCTACGACCTGAGGGGAAACCACACAAAAATATCACGATTCTAGGTCCAGTGGTTTGGGCTGCAGTTTGATATGTCAGTCAGTCAGTCAGCTTTCATTATTATACATATAGATATAAGAAAAAAATATCTGGTACAAATATAAAATTAATACAAGATGTTGAAAACTGAGGTGAAGCCCTTTAAAGTTTTTCACTAGCTAACCTTTCACCTTCCAATTTGGCCAATTCTATCCAGTACCTTCAGAGGGTAATAAATAGCCTATGTACTGCTTGTAACTGTATCATTGGAAACACAACACTAACCAGCCAACGTTAAAAGTCCTGGTAGGTCAAAGGAAATGGTTAAACAGTTACACTTTAAAATGGTTAAGGAAAACTCAACATGAACTTCAAAACGGTTATAATAATGACTAGCCCCGAAAATAGGCAGTCATCCTACATGTGAGCATTGAAGATATGACTACCTGCAGCCTTATAAAGATCATACGAGGATTTTTTTTGGTACGATATATTTAGCTAAACTTACATAAGTTGCAAATTGCTCTGAGCAGAAGAAACGCTTGTCTTAATACAACAGATTTACTGCTTTTAATAAACAGCACCAAAAAAACTGATAACACAAAATCATGTAAAACACACTGCAACATCATTCCAAGACTTCGTGGCAAAGTCATCATGAAACGATGCAGCAACGACATTTGGAAATGTGCTGCAAAGACATCTGGAGATGTGCAGCAAAGACATCTCAGCAAAGACATCTTGAAATGTTGCAGCAACGTCTCCCTGCAATATTGTATGAACATCCCCCCGCAACATTACAAAAACATTCCCCTGCAATGTTGCAGGAAGGTCCCTACACAATGTTGCAGTAGTGTCACCATGCAACGTTGCAGCAACATCTTCACACAACGTTGTAGCAATGTCCTCACGCAACGTTGCAGCAACTTCCCCATGCAATGTTGCAGATTTGTCACATCTGGATGTTGTAGCAACATTGTGACAACTTTGTTACAACGTAAAGAAACGTTGTGACAACGTTGACTATTTTGGGCGAAATGTTGTAGCAACATTGCCACAATGTCGCTGTGCTGTATGGGTAGAGACTGAGTCTGCATCTATTCCCAGCCCAGTGCAACATTCTGTAGACAGGTCGCGAGAGCAGACGCCGCCAAGGCACGAACTCGTGTCGGTGGATATACAGGCACCTACCTCCCCCTCCCTCGCTCGATCGGCCGGCATACAGACCAACCTCCTCCCCTCCGACCCACATTCCAGTCGCCCCGCAAAGCCAGCTACCTGCACCATTGTTCGTGGCCCAGCAAACAGTGGTACCAACCCTGCCTTACCCGCCCCAGCGCGAAACAGTGCAGCCACTAGCCGACACTCTGCAGAGTACAGACAGGCTACAAACTGCGCTCTCTCAAGTTCGCGACGGAAATAATATTGTAAGCGCTATCACCAACTGACTATGCAACATGCTAGTGGCTTGGCAAACCGCTGGTATCTCTGAAGTTCACCGCATAAATCTTGTGGTGAATTTCACACAACAGCTGTGTGACCTAATCAATAATGGCCCGTGCCAATTATCTCCCGCCGGTCCTACATAACTTGCGCACTCCATTCCAGAGGCTACTCTTCTGGAATGCAAGAGGACTACTTGGGAAGGAAGCCGAATTCTCATACTTCCTTTTTAGGCATGAAGTACAGTAGGCAGCAGTGAATGAAACGCACTTGCTCCAAAGTGACAAATTGCGCATCCCCGGATATGTTATCCACCGAAAAGACCGCGAAGGTCGCTATTGTGGGGTAGCTACCATTATTTAAAAAAATATAACTCATACTATAGCTCCAGTCCCACAGCTGTCACACACTGAAGCTGTCTCTATTAAGCTGTCAGCATGTGGCAAGCCACTGACTGTAGTATCAGTGTACTGTCGCACTAGCCAGTTTACTAACCAGGACTTATCTAGCTTATTAGGCCCTCTGCAGTCTGCCTTAATACTGGGAGACCTAAATGCTAAACACCCGTCCTGGAACTCAAGAGTAGCCACGAATAATGGCAGTAGGCTATATACCCACCAGTTGCGTCATGACTATATAGTGTGTGCGCCAGACAACCCCACCTGGTACCCTGATGATGTAGGCAACAGGAAGCAGCCAGACGTACTAGATATAACTATTTATAAAAAACATAAGCTTTGTGTCTGAACTGGAAGTACTACATGAGCTTACGCCTGACCACTTGCCAGTCCTCCTGCTAATAGAGAACACGAGAGCAACCGCCAATCAAATGCGCGCTACTCTCCAGTACTCTAAAGCAAACTGGCCCGCCTTGTAAGACTGCATGGAATGGGAGCTGAACACTCCAGAGCATATCGATTCCCCTGAGCAGGTTGATGAGTGCATTGCTACACTCACTAGCACAATAAAAACTGCAATTGATAGGTTTATCCCTAGAAAGACATATGTATCCAAGCCACGAACATTGCTACAACGTATTTGTGACTTAGTTACAGCCCGCAGCAATGCCTGCCGGCACTGGCAACGGACAGGGTCCCTTCATCATAAGAACTGCTTCCGAAGGCTACAGGAGCAGATAAAGAATGAAATATTCAATCATAGGTGTGCAGAGTGGCAAGACAAAGTTTCTGCCTTCAGTACAGAGGACAACAGTCTGTGGCGAATGACACGAGGCTTGTTAAATAAACCTTTCCACATGCCTCCCCCCTTAAGGGCCCTGATAGCGAGGCCTATTCACCCCAGTAAAAGGCAACACTGCTAGCAGACACACTAGCAGCAGCATCCCAGCCCAACCAGTATCCCTCATACCCTGATCACACCAGGAACATTGAGGAGAGAGTAGCTGCACTCATGGCGGAGGTTCCTAGAACAATGCCTGTGTTGACCGATGGGATTGAAATTAAGCGCATTGTCCACAGACAGGATATGACGGCATTCAGGCCCTTGTCCTTAAGAAGCTGCCCCAGTCAACCCTAGATGCTATTGCTGAGTGCATCAATGGTATAATGCGCACTCATCACTTCCCTGACCAATGGAAGTGTGCACATGTCATTCTCTTCCCAAAGCCAGGGAAGGATGCCACTCTCCCCCAGAACTGTAGGTCAATTAGCCTACTAAGTGCCCTGTCCAAACTCGCCGAGCGAATCCTGCTCAGCCGCATTCAGATGCACCTTGGACAGAATAACATCCTGCCAAATGAGCAATTCGGCTTCAGATGCAGTCACTCTACAACACAACAGCTTGTTCGTATTGTAGAGCATATAACGCAAGGCTTCAATCAATGCATGTACACTGTCGCTGTATTCCTCGACTTAGAGAAAACATTCGACAGGTTATGGCATTCTGGGCTAGTGTATAAAATGCACAGAGCTGGCATTCCCGACAGCTATATAAAATTAGTGTGTAGCTACTTAAGTGAACGCAGCTTTGTAGTTATGCTACCTGGAGCATGGTCAGACCCTTGTCCTATAATAGCAGGAGTGCCTCAGGGCTCCATTGTCAGCCCAGTATTGTTTAACATTGACGTGTTTGAGGTGATGGCAGAGGGGAGGGTGAGGGAGAGAGACAACTACGCCTCTCGCAATGCCGGCTGCTGATGGTGGTGGCCGTGGATCTGCCGCCCGTATGGCGTGCTCCCCCTGGATCCTCCACGTCGAGATGATGGCGGTTGAAAAGCTGAAAAGGCGGCTGGTTGAGGGGTCTAGCTCCCTAAAGACCTGAATTGGCCATGGCCAAATAACTCACGCCGGGTTACACTTAACACCGATTTATTGGTGGGTTACTGACTCCAAAATTTGCACTACGTGCCTTAAGCGGTCCCCACTTCTATAGCCGGTGGGTGGCTAACACAGAAAAGCGCGCACTGAACACTGCACGACTATGCAAATAATTACGTTTTGCGTTTAAGCCCCTGGGCGAATGAGCTCGCAGGGATGGGGGTGGCGCTACTCCTGGATGAAAATACGTTACGTTAGACTAAGTTCCGGTA
>PNEQ01077250.1:0-15941 GCA_003012365.1 Medauroidea extradentata | reverse complement strand
AATAGCAGTCTACAAAGCTACTTACATTAAAAATGAACACAAATATATTAAATACACTAGACCCCCGATTTTACGAATACTCACGGTTCCTCTCATCGCATCTGAAAATCGCTACCTTCGTAAATTCGATAGCGGCTTATTTTTGCTCCCCCCCCCCAACTTAATAGAAAATTTTTAAATTGCACATTTTTTCCGCAAAGTGCCTCTAGGCCCCGACTTCCGTAGCGTTTTGCGGGAAATTAATTAACGTAATAATGTAAACATAAATTGATATCAGTAGCCAGACGTCACACTGTCGAGCGGTAGATATGACCGACCCTTGTCCCCAAAAAATGAGAAAATCTAAATTCCGAGTGTCTTCTCTCGAGCGAATAGCCCGACTCCCGTAGCATTTAACGGAAAAATAAAGCAAGTGATAGTTTAAATATAAATTTATATCAATTGTCAGACGTCTTACGATCAATAAGAACACCGCTAAACAATAGATATGACCAATCCTTTTCCTAAAAAAAAATGAGAAAATCGAGATTCCGAGTGTCTTCTCACGTGCGAATAGCCCGATTTGCATAGCGTTTAATAAAAAAAAACCAGTAGGAATTCCTTACTAGTAAAATGCTCTTGTAAGTTATACACCAAAGAAAGAAGGAATAAGCGGATGTATTTATTCATTACGCAGTTTTATATAACTTAACGTAAAAACATTCCCTCGGCGTTGATGAATTGTACGAGAACGTAGATACTAGTAGTGTGCAGAGCGGACAGATAGCGCAACTGTACGAACGTTCACAAGATGGCTGATAGATAGCGGCACCGTAGCATATACCGACGTTGTTCCAAAAATGCCATGTGACGTTCTTACCAAAAATCGTCGAGAATTACATATATAAGTGATTGAAAATAATCACTTTCACAGTCAGTATATGCGGTAAAAATAAATTAGGAGTTCCGGGATTACGTAATACACGAACGTCTATTTTCCAAGTTCGACATACTCTGAGACAAATGTTTCTACGCTTGGAAAATAGGTAGCGCTATTATCGTGCTCACTTGTGAAACGCACGTTTTACGATACGCAGTAACGCATTGTTTAAGAAAATTATGTGCCAAGTTAATTGTTTTAAGTACGTATGGTGTTTACGCAATAAAGAAAAATGTCACGCTATTATTTCTAGGGTTCGTGTAAAAAAGTAAACTCATTCGGCGCGAGACGAGAGAGATATAAGACGCCGTGAAACAGCCTAGGAGGCTGTACTATAATTAAATTAGCATATGCGCATGCGCTGGAACTTTGCGTCTCTAGTACGACCTCAATTTAGATCCTAATACGTCGTAGTTGGAGACAGGCCGGCCGGCTTGGCGCAGGAAGCGGCGCCGCGCGGTTTTCATGCTGCATTTTTTAACGGATTTTCGCTATTTTTGTTTTATTTTTAATATTGTGACTTACCAAGTAATACCTGCAACTCTACAATTCATATTTTAATGCCGTGAATTAGATACATTTTTTAAATTCATTGTCAACGTTATTCCATACAATTTTTTTGTCATATAATTTTGTTATTTTTTGAGGGTTCCTGAGATTTTATTCGTAGAATCGCTACCTTCGTTAAATCCAGGGTTCGTAAAATCGGGGGTTTAGTGTATACTGTTGCGAGCCATGTGCCTGGAGGCCAGTGGTCAGCAGCTGTTTCGTAACGCTTTGTGGACTGGCCCTGGACTCATAGGCAACCCAACTGTGTCTTAACCCTACAAGGGCCACCTACATGACAAGTCACATCCAGAACGTGATGAAATGACTAGATGCTGCGTAGCACACGGCGATTCATCACTACTGCGGACTTTTAAGGTTGTACACTGTCACTATATGAGAGTGTTGATTGGATATATGACAATTTTATTGTGATTTGTAATGTTTAATTATTTTATGGTAGACATTTTCTGTGCTTTGATTGTCAAAGTAACAGGAGTAATTGTGTGCATAACTAACGGTGTTGTGAGTAATCGATTACTGTTGTGTGTATTTCGTAGCTTTTATTTCTAATTACAAGACCTTTATCCCAAAAGAACTCAAGGGAATTGCTTACACATTTACGTAGCAATACAATATTATAAAATTGTTTGCCACAATTGCTTACATCATAAAACACAGAAAACTAATAGGAGAAATCAACTATTGTATGTTATAGTACTTTGCAGTATCAGAATAAAATATACGTAACACTAAATATTCATCGAAACATTTACACAAACCTACATACTCTGTTAGGTGTTGATTAGTTTTTAATTTTATTTTTCCACACAGAAGGAAATTTTAATACCTTTTACCTGGTTGTTAAACAATTTCCAGTACCGCACAGTTCCACGTTTTCTGATGATTGTGTGAACATAACACACTGGGTAAACACAGCACTGCACAGTAGTGCCTATGAGGTTATATTTTCATGTCTTAAAATGTATTTATATTCCTAACGCTAAATATGCACCTGTTGATGCAAGAAGCACCTGACATCAAATCTATCATAAAAATAGTAACATAATTAAAAGTTTGTAAACAGCTGAAAACAATTGTTTACATTCAGAACATCGCCTGGCTACACATACAGGACGAGATAAGACTATGATTTCGTTCTCGTTACATTATCCCGAGCTACATTTTTTAAATTAATATGCGCAAATAGTCAATGACAGGCAAATTAGCTTCACAGAATCCAAAAAATTGCGTACAGACGAGCCACAACCTACTCCATTTTGAAAACAGTCAAAACTAAGAGATTTGACTTGACCGGCTCGATTCTGCAGTTCAAATTAAATCTAGAAACAAATATACATACCTGCCAACTTTTCAAATTGACCGCCAGTAAAACTTTTCCAGAATATCACATTTTTGCATAAACTGCATGCAGCAATTTTTGTGCCAAATCTTATCACTTGTAAACTGTACACATAAGTAACAAATAATAATTTTAATGTTTATTTGTTTTTAAAGTAGACCTGGTTATCAAGACCTAAGTATATAAAAACAATTATTTGCCAAGTCATACTGTTTGAGTGTATAAATTGTGTACATAGTTAAAGTGTTTTCGTGTATAAACAAAACTTGAATAGGTGTGGTAGAAACACAAACTTCGAACATGGGATTTTGAATCTCCCGCCTACGCTGCTGTGAAGTTGGCAGCCTGCGGCTGGTGGCACTGGTGTTCCTGCCTACCAGCCAGTCGCACAACCAAGATGGCTGTAAGTGGTAGCCCTCTCAACGTGGCTCACTTATATCGGTAAAGTTTTTCGTTGTGGATGTTGCATCCGACCTAGATACAGTCCGTCGTGTGGTAATGCAACACATACTTTGAGCAACTTCCTGTTAACTTAATACTTTAAAAATCCATAACTCTTATAATTCAAAATGTACACCTGCATCTTTATTAAACAACCTGCAAACACGGTTACAAATACAAATAGTATCACAAAGTTTGATATAAATCTCAAGTTGTTTTGCTTATTTCATGTGGCACGAAATAGCCCAGTAACAAACTGGATTGTGTTCTGAGTTATTAAATACTGTGTAAGGCAATATTCAACTTTAGTGACAGCATCTTCAAAGCCTACTTTCATTTAATTGGCAATCTGAACACAATGCAAGAAAAATCTACCTACCTTTTTGTCTTGGGATCCTTCATTACTACCACGTCAACTATTTCACCCCATTGTTCGAAATGTTTCTTCAATGAATCATCTGTGGTTCTGTAGTCAAGACCACCTATGAAAAGCTTCCTGATGTGCTCTGGTTCTGCTTTTCCACCATCCTGTAACAAAAAGGTATTCTACTCTTTACTTTTCACATATGAAACAAATCATGAACATGCCTTTTCTTCCTCCCCCCTAAAAACCATAGTGAATGTATTATCTTAATATGTAAAAAAAAAAAAAACACTACATAAGGGTTACCATGTAAAGGTAAAAAGTGCTGCCATCCACTACATGCTGTTATTTGCAGGAGTTTAAGAACTATATTTTGGTTTTACATAATAGTTTTTCAAAGTTTTGTTGTAAATTTAAACATATAATTTCATTAAAAATTAAAATTGAACTTAATTTTTAGAAAACATTCCCCTGGTTGTGCAACCACTTTATAATAATAATATCCAGTGTTCTCCCCAGGCCCATTTTGCTGGACACCCCACCCAGCTGGTCTCGTGCCACCCAGCTCTAAATCTGTGCTGGGGAGAACACTGACATCCAAACTCCCATACATAAACTTTTTTTATCAAACATCTTTGAGAAATAATGACATATTGAACCTCTGTAAAAAAAATACACTATACAAATTAATCACGTTTTGTTTAAGATATCAAAATGAAATTGTGAATGTTGTCTCCAGTAGTCAGCATCATTCCCCTTGCATTTTGAAAATAATTACAGTCTATCCCACGTAAGATATTTAGTATTTTCACAGTTGATGCTACTAATATTTCCATAATTTCCAACATTAATTGTTATCTAATCCAGTTTAAGCCCCTGCCTCATTTACATTTCTTTATGTTAAAAGTCTTAAGGGGTATTAATTTTGTTTACATTAATAATTATTATTAGACAGTCTGCTTAACGTGCAAATTATAATTTTGCCACAAAATCAGTTTATTTATTCTCATCTCATATTGTTTATAGCTATGCGTATAATGAACTTGCACTAACTGTAGAACATTTTTTAAATAATTTTTTTTTCAGAGAGAAAGTGACGTGTTACTAATTTCGTTATTAAATTCTATGCGAGAAGATAGTGATTATATTTATGCATGTCATTTGTGTAGCCTGTTTAATAATATACTATGGTTAAGATTTCGCAGTTTTCTTACTTGGCTTCACTGCCCTGTGAAATATTCAACTATGGCTGCAGTATCTATTAGTTATTTCAAATTTCAATACTGCTAACATTGTAAACATTTCCAGATTTCCAAATGTATTCAACAGTGTGATGTGTGCTGAAGGATCTCTCTGCAACAGAAGAGGTGACAGGTAGGCTAAACCTATAATTCTGTGAGCCACCTTACTTGTAGCAAACTTTTATAGAGGGAACGGCCACCGAGCACAGTAGTTACTAGCATACAAGGACTTATACTAGACAGTCTATCTCATGAGAGAATTCCACATTTTGGCAGTTCATTTCTGAGAAGTGTCTAAACAGGATTGTGGAGACTGCTTTTCCAGGAAGCCAGGTAGGTTTAAAGCTCCAAACAATGAGACTATAGTGCAGGATAATGACAGTACTATTTTTAATTTACTTTCTTGTACTAGTCGAATACACAAAAACTAATTTTATGCACACGCGAATGTTCCTGAACAAATCATATAAAAGAAATATTGGCTGATCGTGCACCACGTCACTTTTACATCTGATGTAATTAACTAGACAACAAACCCTAAGATTGAAATAATTGCTCTTTGAGTTAGCCTGGCTTCCGTGCACCTAACAATACTATATAAAACACGACCTGATATGACCTGATGAAGCAGTAATGACAGTCCTGATCAACAAATCTGTTAAGTTTACATTGCTGACAGTGAAAAGTGTGAATTATACATGGAAAAATTAATAAGCAAGTATTTGAGTAAACAATACAGTAACACCGCACCGTATCCAGGAAGGCTTTGTTCAACAAAGTAGAAAAAAGGCTTAAGGCTTGCAGTTTTTCAAACTGGCATTATTTTAAAGTTTCTTGTAATTTTTTCTTCATTAGGGGTTTTATCCCAGTTGAAAGTAATGGCAAAGAGAGAGGTCCTAAAGTGGGGCAACTTTTTTCAAACTTGCCTTGCAGGTCTGTAATAAGTATGTAGACCTACTATAAAAAGAATTTCTAAGAATTTAGAAAAACTGTCTGCTGTGCCATGCTAAGGCATGAAAATGTTATGTACAAATACTGAAACCATTTCTTTAGCCTACTAAGTAATGTTAGTTACTGGAGTTATTCAGCCTTTAAACAGGTCACATGCCCTAGTACTCTGAAATTATTTTATGTATTTATTAATTTTAAAATGTGTGCAGTTTTTGGCAAACTGTTATATTTCAAAAACCGTGTATAGTTCAAATAACATACTATAACAAGGTAATTTGTAGGCCTAGGCATACTTCTTTTAGCCTCGCACGGGAATAGGCATGCAAGCAAGTTCACTTTTTTAAAACAAATTCAATGATTTTAATGAAACTGTACACCCATTTATTAAATTATATAGTTACATTACGTTAGAATCACATATTTGTAAAGGTCAATGTAAGCTTTTAATTTTACGCTTGTCTTCCTATATTATTAATGCAAGTCAATGGGCATGTAGGTTTACCTCATGGTTTGTTTTACTACTTGTGAGTAATAAGAAATAACATTCCAAGGTCAACTTACGAACATATTTAAATAGAGACAGAGTATACACTGGCATGGTTTCATGCTATAATGTTTTCCCTTCTTTGTTGAGGTAACTGATAGATGAATTTGAGGTTTTACCATGCAGAACTTAAGACAATTAGGATAAATATTTTTTAACGAATATTAACTAGTGTAGTTTATTGATATTACATATTATTAGCTAGGGTATTTCAGTGTTTATGTACTGGTCGTACTTTCGTGTGGGTATATACATTTTTATTAGCCTAAAGTAAAATTTGGTTTCCTTGAAAAAGATAGGCCTAAGCTTTTTGTTAATTTCTCGGAAATGTGTGTTAACATGTCCATGCAAATTTCTCCAGAACGTTTAAGAAATTTTATAGCTCAATGGAACTAGTGCTATCAATAATCAAATTATATAGTTCCAGTTATTTTTATAGAGGCCTACTGCTTTCATACAATGCTCCCATAAGAATTAGTTTTTTTTTGTTTTTCTGCAGCTTATACATGCCAAAATTAATTGCTGGATAGTCTTGAATTAATAATGTCTAAGTGTAGACTAATAAAGCAAAATTCTTGCTGTATGGAAACTTACATTGTGAAGGCCTGATGAGAGAAGGTTCAGTGTATGTAATTTTTAGACAGTGATTCTATTGATTTGATGAGTTTATTAGAGAAGACAATAACAACCAACATTGTCCTAATGGAAATACTGCCTGATAAAAAAATAGGGAAAATTCATACAAAACGTTTTTAATATTTACCTCATTCTTTCGGCACTAAATGCAGGCAGCAGGGTGGCTAGCAAAACTTGTAAAAAAGAGTTCCCCCGACTTTTCCAGGTCAGCTGTTCTTATTTCCCCGACCAACACAATATCAATAAAATTAACCAGGTTATACTAATCGCGACAATTTTTTTGGTAAATATTAAGAATCGGTACCCAACGTGTACAAGCCAAACTATTATTTTTAGACATTTAGTTTATTTATAAAAATTTTTAGGGACGTTATATGTAGTGCTACGTAAAAAAAACTTTTTTGTTAGGATAGGTTAAGTTAGGTAGCAAATTGTTTACGCAGAACTACTTCTAATGTCTCCAAAAGCCTTACGTAAAATTCTTTGTTAGGTTGCCTATTTAAGATACGGAACCTAACCTGACCTAATTTAATGTTTGTTACATAATTTAACTTTAACGTAACGTATCTCAATTTAAACTAACCTAACAAAAAGTACGTAGGACTACTTACAATGTCTGTAGAAACAATCTTCATAATAAACTGTGTGTCTAAAAAAAATAGTTTGGCCAACACGATAAGTAGTGAGACTTAATTACCTTTTTTTGTGAAGATTAACACCACAAATCGACAACTTCACATTGCAGAAATTCAATCATATCTTCATTATTTACAAAGCAACAAAGTTAGTTTATATATTCAAATACACCAATTTTCACTTATGTCAATTCACTTTCCACTTTTAAAACGCTGTTGTGAAGTTATGGAGAAAAACTCGCGATACCAGAATTACACTAATTTATTAAGTTGTCTAAAAACAGACGTATAATGCATGTAGATCAAGCATGTTTTTTTTACAAACTGCTGTAACTCCGACGTGTCACTAGAACGACATCAGTGGTATGACGGCTGCGCGAAAATGCGAGCATGGATCGTGGTGTCACAATGCTTCTGTCAGAATTATTGCGTCAAATGAACGACTGCTCCAAGAGAAATATATGCAGAGGTTGGTACGAAATTTGCAGTAGTGACGTGTTACTTTTGTGTGTTGGAGAATCTGCTTACAAATTTTAGTGTATAGAAAACCTTCGCGAACAAAAATATTAAACAGTTGTAACGAGAATGACATTTGCACTTAACCTGTATTTTTATTTATAAGTGACACACTTAACTTGTAATTTAATTCACAAAAAACTAATTTATAACACGTGTGAACAGAAATGGAAGAAACTGGTAAGTGGCGATCTTCTGTGGCAGTCGTGTGGGGTTTGCCGTTAATAATTTCACGAGTCAGTGTAAACGTCATTATTGTAATAGTGTTGCTGCCGAAATAAAAATATCAATACTTGACCATTGTTTTTTGTATCCTCATTTGGCTATTTATATTAACGATTTAAAATAAAACATAGTAAATAAAGCTTAACAATTTTTAAAATTTCAGTACATATCTTATAACTTTAAAGTCTACGTATGATTTCAATAAATTATTTTCTTTCAAAGCATATACAATAAATAACAGAAGACTATTTACTACTCTCCAGTCATAAAAAAAATTGCCCAAGATTTGAGGACAATGTACGTTTTGTGGTCTCTACCCTATACACGATAGAAAATTAAAATTGGTTTCCCTATCTTGGAAAAAGACAGTGCATGAACATAAGAAACTTACTGCTCAAGATTACAAATAATTTAATTGTCTTCGTCGATATCTGTAAGGTACAACATTGTAGGTTATTTGCCAATACAAACTGTAGGAATGATTTTAAAAGTTACTACGTTGCATTTAAAAACTGGTTTCTCAGGATATTTTCAGCAAAGAATGATTTTGTCTTATGCGTTTTATACTAGATTCAAGCCATGAATATTAAAATACCAGATTATTTTTCTACAGCACATCACTTTAATGCGATTCGGTTATACTAACACATTAAAATAACAGAAAACACATGCATACACTAATACAGCGCCGATAATTACCTACATATACATCAGTTAAAACAATTTGTCTTTGTCATAAAAAATATTCAATATTTATTGTATTACTCATTTCAATATTGGCTATCAATATTGGCAAGACGTAGGTTATGGCTGTATGGTCAAGTTATACGTTATGGTATGTATACAGTAATTGAGCTTTAAGTTTGTCTTTGCACATATTGTTTATACCGTGTGCAGGCTTCATATTAGTTAAAAAAAATACTGTCACTTGAAACTGTGAATATGGCATTGTTTCTATTGATATTAATTTTATATACATAATAGTTGGCCTCTTGACACGCCAAAATACTGTGTCAGTGTGTTGACTGTCACGTCGTCCCGTAAAGCTTTGACAGGCAACAAACGGAACTGTGCTCGCTTTTTTGACGAAACGTCTTTCCACTGACGCGTCGTTTTGACAACAGGGAGAAAACACTAACCATGCTCTGGCTGCTGCTCACTACACCATAAATCTTTAAATCCCAAAAACATTCTGTAATGTGCACCTGTTGGTTTTTAGAAACTTTGTTCAATTATTCATCTAAACAAACTACAACTTTCTTCCCCTTCTAGCAATTAACTCATTTCATGCATTAAATACGATGCTAAGAACAAATGTGAGGTAAAAACCTATCTTATCTCGCTCTAACTGAAGTTTCTTTGCTGTGACACTATTCTGGAAACATTGTTGTTTTACATGGCAGTGTGGCTAGCAAAACCTGTTAAAAAATTCCCTGACTTTTCCCTGACCTTTTCAGGCCAGCTGCTCTTATTTCACTGACCAACAAAACATGAATATAATTAACCAGGTTGTACGATCGCAACAAATTTTTTTTGTATAAATATTAAGAATCACTACTCATCGTGTATCGCCAAACTATTGATTTTAGTTTTATAGTTTATTTATCAAAAATGTTTTAGGGATGTTATAAGTAGTGATACATTAAAAAAACTTTTTTCTTAGGTAACAAATTTTTTATGTACCAATCCATGTCAATTCAGGCAGGGGGATTACTTTCAGTCTCTGATGTTTTTGAGTTAGACATATGTTAAAATTCAGGGATAGTTAAGATATGCTGTTTTTTTTTTGTTTAGCCGAAAAAAAATTCTTGGCCCGAGATACAGGCTAGAAAAGATGGTGTCGCGGTCACATGGCATTATCGACCAAAAATTTTAAGTGGTCTTTAAGGGCTGTATATGTGGAACCGTTCAAAATATTTTGTTGTGGTTGTTATTTTAAAGACAACATTTTTCTCTTTAAAACGGTACACAGTTTTTTGAAATGTGTTCAATTTTTTTTAGCAACAGCAAAATATAAATTTTTAACTAAGAAAATTTTTTTTTTTCAACATTGCAAATTCCAATTTTTTTATTGTTGATTAATACCATGGAGTGCTACATTCCCTGAAAAGGAGAACTTCCACTTTCGAGTTTAACAGGTTTTACAATTGTTTCAACGTTTTTATAGTCCAAACTGTATTTGTAAGGGTAGGTCTACTGCCACCAGATAATTCTAGAGTGCAACAGAACCTTCTGGAACAATATGGAAATAACCATAAAAATCCACAGTGTAACAATCTTTTAGAACAATATGGAACCATCCACATGATTCTGTGTGTGTGGCCTACCATATAAAAGAGGGCACATGTATTCATAGTTCACAGTTCAATTGCCAACAGGCTAGTAAAGAAAGCAAGCTGTTCAACAAATTTATGTTTTAAAAGAATAAGTGTGCATTGTGTCTTGTGGAAAGGACTGACCAAGATATCTTCTGATTGGGGCCACAGGAGTGAGAAGTGTGCCGACTATGACTTTGTTCAGGTTGAAAATTGGAGTGCTCATGTCGAGGCTCAATTTCAAAGCGATCTTTCCAGTGATGACTTCTGTGTTCTAAATGCTTTGACAGAATAACAGAAATGATACCAACTGACCCTCAAGAATAAGTCTCCCATTGTGTGGATGAAGATTTTCTATCTGCAGAAGAAGAATTAAACTC
This sequence comes from Medauroidea extradentata, assembly GCA_003012365.1. Taxonomy (NCBI): domain Eukaryota; kingdom Metazoa; phylum Arthropoda; class Insecta; order Phasmatodea; family Phasmatidae; genus Medauroidea; species Medauroidea extradentata. Next base: position 4,865 of record PNEQ01077250.1, on the reverse strand, counting down.
CCTAAATCAGTCAGCTGTAGACATTGGTGTTACTCCTGTTAAGAAACCATGGTTAGTGAAGTCAAGCCATAAGCTCTATGCATCAAGAAAGCTCATAGAAGTTACTGAGGCTATGGGTAAGTACACAAAACGAAAACTGACCAAACTCTTCAATGTTGAAGTTCCTTCAGCAGAAGAAATAGAACCTAAAGAAGCTTGTGAAACTTGTAATGAATTTATGTCAAACCAATTCAGCTGTTGAATCGTGTGATTCCTACAATGGTAAGGTACAGCTTCTAACAATTGTCCCAGCGTCCTTTTCAAAAGCACAAATTTTTGACAAAATTCCATCTACAACAAAATACATGGTGGAGAAAGCAAGAAATCTGAAGGCTGCAAAAGGAGTGTTTGGAAAAGTGGAGCCATATTGGGGTCACCCTGTGGACGAAGCTGATGTTCCAAAACTGCAGTCATTTTATCTGGAGTATAAATGGGACTGTTCTCGCCAGAGTGCCAACAAAAAAGACAATTACTGTAACAGTTTCAGGAGAAAAAGTGGTGAAAGTGAAAAAATACATGACTCGCAATATTTAGGAAACTTTTGCAATTTATAAGAAGGAACATCCCATATTCCACATTGGAAGGTCAAAATTTTACTCACTACGACCTAAGTGGGTGGTTCCACACCCACCTACAGATGTCTGTGTGTATTATGCCAATTTTGAAATTTGCGTGGTAACTTAGAAAGAACTTACTTGCAGGCATGAAATATGACACCTTGGTTGGTCACGTGAAATCTTTAGTTGTCTGTAACGTACAGCAAGTGACTTGTTTGTTTCGGGAATGTGGTGACTGTCCTGGAAAGGGGGAACTATCGTTACAGACACTTGGTCTGAAAAACACACAAGATGACTCTTCTGAGTTAGATATGCAACATGGGAGGAAAATAAACTCATTAAAAAAACTGTTGCCATTGATACCTTCATTGATGAACTTGGGAAATGGACAGTGAAAGCAACAACACACCAACATCTGAAGAAATTGCCACAACACATTGCATAAGTGAAAAAATGTGTAGAGGTCAAGCAACATTTTGTGCTTCACTGTGATTTTGCTGAGAACTGGTCTGTGATTCTGCTGCAAGAAGTACAAGGGTATCATTGGAGTAATGACCAAATTTCAATTTTCACAGGAGTTACATATTTTCAAAACAAGACTACAAGTTATGGAGTTATAAGTGATGACAGAGGCAATACGCAAAATTCAACAACAGCTGCAATCACAGCCTGAAAAGATTATTTCTGATGGTGCTCCTAGTCACTTTAAAAATCGTTACGAACTGTATGAAGTCAATAAGTCACTTGTTCCAATGGAGTGGGTGTATAGTGCTACTGGACATGGGTAGGGGCCTTGTGATGGTGTAGGTGGTCTGCTGAAACACCATGCTACAAAACAATCTTTTCAGACCAGGTACAGAGGCAATTCAGAATGCCTTGGATTTTACAAACGTTGTAAAGTCATATACAACAGCCCTCATCCGGTTACCCAAAGAGGAAGTTGAAGAATTCCGCCAGAAAAAAAATTGAAGAATGGTCCAAAGAAGCTGCACCTGTGAAAGGAATTCAGAAGACATGTCTGGACTCACAGTGATGGGAGAACCTATATTGCACAAACTTTGAACAGCAAGAAAGAAGAAATTTCATTTGTCCAAAGATATCAGAAACGACAGGAAGATATTTAGATTCACATGTTACAAAAAGGGACGTATGTGGCCTGCATATATGACTGAATGGTGGATTGCGGAAGTCATAGATATTAGTTGTGAGCTGAATGAAATTATTGTGAACTTTATGCTATCACACGGACCAGCTGCTGGATATAGATTTCCAGCTGCAAGACAGCAACACCATCAGCAGTGCACAGTTCCAATTCACAATGTTTTAAAGATTGTGGATGCTCCAGTTCCTATTGGTTCAACAGGAAGGCATCACTTAATATCTAAGGAAAATATTGAGGCAGTTGAACAAATTTTTAGTTTCTTAAATTTGTAATTTCAGTTCTAAGTAAAGTAAACAGGAAGTAGTATGCTTTGAAACTTGCACATGTATTTTGTGAGTTTTTTTGTTTATTATGTTTTGTAAGCTTTAATATAAATGTAATTTTAATCTATGTTTCTGTAAACTTTCATTGTTTTGGAATGCAATATTTTTCAGCAGGCTTATTTGTGTTTCTTATATTTATTAAGAATTAAAATATTTATGTCAAAGAAGACTAAAGATTTTGATTTCATTAGACCAATAAGTGACTATGCCATAAAACGATTGTAAAACCTGTTTAACTCGAAAGTGGAAGTTCTTTTCAGGGAATGTAGCACTCCATGGTACTAATCAACAGTATATATATAAAAAAAAATAATTGAAATTGACAATTTTTAGTTATTGCTTAAACAATGAACAAACATGAAAAAAAAAAAAAAAAAAAAAAAAAAAAAAAAAAAAAAAAAAAAAAAAAAAAAAAAAAAAAAAAAAAAAAAAAAAAAAAAAAAAAAAAACTATAAACAGTTTTAAAGAGAAAAATGTCGTCTTTAAAATAAAAATAACCACAACAAAATATCTTGAACGGTTCCAGAGATCCTTTAAGACCACTGAAATTTTTTTTGCCGATAACGCCACGTGACCGCGACCCAAAATAAAATATATCTGATTGCAATATTTCAGACTTATTTTTACTGTGGTAGTTATTACAAAACTAAACTTTTGGTATTTACAGAGTATCTTACATTTCTAAATACTGGTAAGTGTACCAAGAAACACGCACGTTTAACAGTTTCAGTCGTTAAATAACTTTTGAACCAACTGTACGGATGTCGTCCACTATCCATAATTATAATAATAAACATATAGTCTTAGATTAAGTTTGTAACGTTTGTGTATTTTACATACTTGTTAATAAAACTCTCAAGTGATGGAGTGGTAAATTTATGTGTACACGACAGATAAAGATATATTTCTTATGCAAGATCACAGTGCACGGTGGTCAGCAGCTAATGAACATGTATGTTTATAATTTGCTTTGTTTATCCTAAAACTCAACTAAGAGTGAACGGAGAATATAGGTGATTCGGAATAAAGTGAACACTCAAAAAAGTCCTGATTAATTACTATTTTCTACTAGTTTGTATCTTTCTGCTGCATGTAAACATCCACATTGCCACGTGCTTTTATTTACATAGGATCGTGCAATGTTTACAACTACATTAAACTGCTCCGATACATTTTAGCTACAATATTTACTCATTAAATGCACGGAGCTGAATATAAAATATAATAAAAAGTAACCTTAGTTATAAATACCTGCACGTTAATGTCTCTTAACGCTGGTTTCTCTCCATGGACTAATTTATACAACATGCACTATCGCCGTTATGAATCTCGTAAATGCTGGCATATTTTATTTGAATTTGTAACTCAAAACCGCCACTAAAAACAGACATGACACACGCAATTCAAGAATTCAAGTTTCATTCAGTTCTACTGCCACGGATGACAATGCACCACTTCAGAAACAATAAGTAACACATTTTCTTAATATGTGAAATAAAAAGTATGTTGTTTCTAAGCTGGCAAACGTAACACATAATTTACAGAATACCGATGGTTTTACACAGTTTGGCAATGATATTCATAGTAATTTCCAATACTTTTGAATCTGTATATACATACAACGGACAAACACACGCAGAGACAATATATACACACGCAAATGATGCAAATGGCAGGGTGGCGAAAAAATGGCGAGAACCTGCCTATGATGCCACCTGTCGGTGGAACTTTGAACTGACTGAAGCGCGGAGCAAGCCGTATCGAGCAAGATGACGTGAGGCCGACAACAGCGTCACATTATCCTGACGCCAATCTAGTCTAATTGTACTGTAAGTAAAATGTCAATAAGATCATAAATAAATATTTTGAAGTATATGAAATACAGAGAGGTCGATTTCATCTGATGTTCTTTCAATAATGTATTCAAATAGGAAAATACACGGTACTACATGTGACGAATCTCTACCAACCATACAAGCAGTAAAGTAACTCTTGCTAATGATGACATGCAGTAACGGCTACTGATTTTTTTCAAAGGTTAAATATCTAGGGCTCACTTTATCCCGAATGACCTATAGTAGATGAAACTTTGTCATGGAATGAACATGTTGCCTATATTATTAAAAAATTACACCAATAATAGGAACAATTCACAGGATACAACATAAAGGTCTAAATTTAAATGCCGTAAGGAGTGTATATTTTTCATTAATACAATCCCATTTGTCTTATTTATCATTTATCTGGGGCTGTGCAGTGGGCCAAATTCTACACCCACTCGAAACCTTACAAAATAGAACCCGGAGACGAGTACTAGGCATACCCTACAAAACACACGCTAGAGAGCTACAGTATTCCCCCGTTTTTGCGTTACCGCATTTTACGTTTTCCCGCTAATTGCACCATTTATTTTCGGTCCCGTTATATCGCCATTTGTTTATAAATAAAGTATTCCCGCAATTAGCGCCACACGTAAATCTCATTTCCCGTTATTTACACCATTTGTTTACGTTTATTCTCTAAACATCATAGAAAAATGTATAAAGTAGAGAGAAAACTTGATGCGGTGTTCAACTGTTCACGTCGATGCGCTAAACACATACGTTTCGGAAGAAAAACGTTGGACGCCATGTTGTTATCGGTCAGATGATGTGCAGTTCCCGAAATAACGTGACAGCGCCACAGTCGTCTTTGTTCGATTATTTAAACAAGTTGAGAGCGTCAGGTGCGAAAACATCTAAGGTTATTTTTGTTTCCGTGTCCGTCAACTTTTGTAGATAAACG
>PNEQ01077249.1:0-24809 GCA_003012365.1 Medauroidea extradentata | reverse complement strand
GCAGTAATTGTAAGTATATAAATAAATAATCTACACTGCGAACGAATTCATTTAGATACATGCCTCAAATATAAAATAAATAAATAAACATTGAATGACTTCACTGCTGTTAAAATTACACGATATATTGATACCACTGAGGACATTATTTCATTTAATTTTCAGTGTTTTTAATAAATCGCAGTGGCTGTATAGTTTAATCTCAAGGCCACGAAAGTAAACGGGATGATAAATCGGGATTTTGTAATAACTACGATGTATTTAATGTAGGTAATTGTTATTATCTACTATAATATTTTTATTAAATACAAGAACGGCGGATTAAAACAACGAACAACGAGTAAAAATAATTCTTAACCAGCACAAATAAATTGGTTTAACCTTAAAGCAATATGGCTGCCACAGAGGGTGCGAGAGTGAGCTGCGAGGGCACATCGTCGCTCACTCTCGTTCACTCTCCTATTGCACACTCTCCCTTTGAGTTGGGACAGTAGAAAGTACCCTCTGTGACGTCAAGAGTGGACGAGAGAGTACTCTTTCAGTGAGTTGGGACACGGCCTAAGCTGGCGCGCAGTATACGTACATAACTAAGGAATTCCAACAAGGGTCTTATATAGGAAACACGCCTACCTGAGGCTCAGCCATATCACCTAGTGCCTGTCTGCGAAGAAAATTTCTTGATAAAAGTAGCCTGTGATGTTTAAAAAGGCAAGTTATGTCAGAGTAAAGATGACAATGAGGCAGCAAAATAATGAATAATGCTAGGAAAAGGAAGTGCCTAGAAACACACAAGCTAACTATATCACTCGCCTCCTTTCCCGCCTCTGAAAATCGAGAACGATCTGACCGAAAATCTAACAAATTATTGTTATTGGAACTAAGCCATGCTATTATTAATGTTTGTATACAAACCTACAGAAATTTTTGGGTGTCAAAATGTCCTAATAAAAGCTGTGGATAACAACAGAATGAATATGGTTTATCCAGAAGCCACTGTGTTATTATTATTATTTTCATTTGTATAGCGTTATGTTTAAGTGTTTAAGGTTAGAAAATGACGGAAACTACACATAGGTCTACAGAAGTTACATTTATAATTTATTACTTACTCCAAATAATAGGTAGTAAAAAAATAGTATCTCTAACACACGTATGCTACGTCCTATGAGTTATAGATATACTTATTCCCTGGCGTTTTAAGAATCAGTGTTACAGAAGAAGAAACTAGAGTTCTCTAAATATGGGTGACTGCATTTTTATGTTTTTTTATGTAGCTCATTTCTCTTTTATGTTACGACGTACCAAGCAAGCAATACGTAGTAAATGTCTTCATTACTTTAAATTGATTTGTACTCGTAGCTACAGCTCAAATATAATTTCACTTGTAATATACGAATTAGTCACACTTCAATACGAACCGTATTCTCATTACTGCTCCAATGTAAAGGCAGCAAATCATTCTGACAATTGGACTGTCTGAGCTTTAACCACTTAGCGTAAGTTAATTAATTTAGAAACCTGATTTTCAATTAGCAGTAATTTAAAGACAATTTTCATAAAAATCTTAATTTTTTAAGAGAAACAATTATATAGACGCAATATGGAATAATAATAAAATATACTAAGAACTCAGTTTTAAAAAACAAATGTCAACACACCACTTTAAATGTAAAATTAGTTGTTACCTTAATTGGACGTAAAATATAGTATAATCTACGATCATTTGTTGAGAGTTTTAGGGTTCGGATAAATGTTTTCTACATAATACAGCTGTATCAAACCCGCATCTGTGTATTTCTTGCCAGAAATTTTTATACCTCTTGTTGTATCTCCATTTTAATTTATATTACGTGCTAATGTTCAGACCAAAATAATTTAATGACAAATTGTAGGCGTAAGGAAATTATAAAGTCTAATATAACTACATTTATCGAGATACAATAATAATACTGTGTTTTAATTGAGTCTGGTTTTGCAGTATGTCGGCGATCTTAAAATTAAATGAAAACATTAATTTTGATATTAAGGTAAAATAAGGCCTTTGGAGCTGTGTTCACAATAAATTAGTACCTATTGAAGCTTAAGAAAGCGTGGTGTATAAATTAACTCTAAAAACATTCATCGGAGTGTACAGATTTTTAAGCTAGAATTTAAGGAAATTGTCATAATAGTAGATTTTGCCAACCTTGTAATCTTGGCCAGAGAAAAACCTCTTCAACAAGGAACAAACATACAGAATTTCGACATCACTGTGGCCAAATGGTTGTTCACAAATTTTCCAAAAATTATTTTCTATGGTTACCTATTTTGTTATATACATTTAAAAGAAACTCGTATTTATTTCATTACACACATACACACAAACACACACACACATATATACAGATGTCCCATATATATATATATATATATATATATATATATATACATATACATATATACAGGATGTCCCATATATATACATATATACAGGATGTCCCATATATATATATATATACATATATACAGGATGTCCCATATATATACAGGATGTCCCATATATATATATATATATATATATATATATATATATATATATACAGGATGTCACATACACATATATATACAGGATGTCCCATACATATATATACAGGATTGTCCCATATATACATACAGGATGTCCCATAAGTTCGGTCTCATAGGGTAAATAGAAATTGGCGAAATATGGAATAGTTTAATGGTGATGTAGTGTGTTAGCGTTAAGACAACAGCAGTGTGTTCACTTCCATGTGTCATTACGACAGAAAATGTTCAAATTGATGGCCGCGATGTGCTCTGCAGATACGTATGTGATGGTTCAAATTGCTATGTACACGGTGTAACATGGCTGGCGTGATGGAGCGGCATGCAGCAGTAATGTTATTAACAATAACATTTAATTACATTTCACCTATTTTAACTTTCTTAATGAGATCGGACTTATGAGACATATTGTGTATATATATATATATATATATATATATATATATATATATATATATATATATATATATATATGTTTGTGTTTGTATTACATATGTTTAGAAGTAGAAATTACGCAAATATCTCTTATTTGTTTACTTTTCCTTTGGCACCATCAATTATGACGGTGCAGCATTAGAATGTAGAACTTCTATGTACAGATAACATATTCGCTTATGAACATACTGCATATGAATAAAAATGCATTCATTATTCACATGATTAAATACAATAAACTTACTCCAGTTAAGGCGACCGCCTGGGTGGACGTATGTAGCGCGCTCGAGTCCAAGAAGTTCCCAGGTCTAAGGGCGACACAGTACGCGCATCACGCCTTATCCTAACCTTTAGGAGCAAGTCAATGAACTGGAGCGTAGTCTTCTCGCCGATGACATGCGTCTGTGAGACATTCAGTGGTGGCCCTATGATTTTATTTTTTATTTTGAATAGTTTTTTCGGTGACGTAATATTTTAGACGCATCGTACCTGCCCATGCCTTTTTAAATATTCTGAACCAAGTTTATCATGCCCTAAAAGGTGACCACAAAATCACCGATTCTCTAGATTTTTGACCACGAGAAAATATTTATGGTATTTTGATAACCTGTTTTCCTTTGAATTTTTCAACGTCCTCAAGAAACTATGTTGAATTTGTCGCACCACCAGCTGATTGCGTAGACGGACACTTACACCCCTCGCTTCCCTTCCGCATCTTCCTGAGCGCTCTCCTCGCACCCTAATTTCTGTGTAATGCGCATTAACTTTTCCGCCTGACCAGCATTGAAGGTTTTTGTTTGTATTTTTTACTCACCTGCTTTCCTACTGCTCATCTGGCAACTAGTTGTTAAGTTTCAACAGTAAATCTTATTTAAGTCAAAGTGTGCTTTGCTAGGTTGGCAGGCATTTAATTGAAAAATATTTGGTTTTTTATTTCAGTAATTTGCCATTTTTTCAAATTTATTATGGTTCTCCATATTTTAATTGTGTTTGGCTTTAACTTTCGTCTGATGTTTAGACTTTTAGCATGATCGCATTGAATTTGAAGTTATTTGTGAAGGTACGTTTAGGTATGCTTTAGTGTTGACTGCTCCATTTGTTTGTTAAAGCATTGCTTGGCCGTTACATTTATTTCAATTCAGTTTGACGTTACTCAGATTATTGTCGGGAGCCATATAGTGCATCCCTCCTTATTCAGAGAATCTATTTGAACGAGGTTTTGTAGTAATGTAGAATCACCACTTGCTATTGTGATGTTTATTTCAACTATATCATTTATCCACTGATTGTATTTTTGTCGTCAGTACAGTAAACTTACTCGACGTAATTTTTTTCAATGTCGTATTTCTTATTTACATTTCACTTTTGTCAGTGAATAATAACTGGTAGTGGTATAATTGCCATTTTGTATATTAATGAAGGACCTTAAGAGTAGAGATTGTCACTAAACTTAAGTTTTGTATCGTGTGTCATAACTTTTCTTCTGAGTAAATGTATTCAACTTTAACCTAACATCAAAACAGAAACCATATTAAGGGAATTTTAGACATCAAAAATCTTTGCTTGCCGTCACTATTGTTACAGATCTAATTGCAATTAAGTAAGTAATAATAATTTTCTATCTGCAATTAGATATGTTACAACAGTAACGGCAAACAAAGATTTACTGTATCTAAAATCCCCTTAATATGTATTCCATTCTGTAGTTAGGTTAAAGTTGAATACATTTACTCAGAAGAAAAGTTATGACACAAAATCCAAAAATTCAAGATTGTGACTATTTCTCACACTTGGGTATCTACGAGTGTAACGTTCTTTGAATGCAATTCCTAAGTTGACATCACTCGCGTGCGTTGAGTAGTTTCACTGTTCCCGACGGATTCACCTCCCGAAATATTTAGGGTGAGTTTCGAGCAGCCTGAATGGTATATACGGTATAACTAACAGTGAGTGTACATGAGCGACGACAGACGCCTTGCTGTTGTCAGGTGGCTTGTTCGTTGATGTTCCCATGCGTGAGAGCAACAACACTCTAGTCCCGAGACACACTTCCAGACACACAGAGACAATCCGACACGTCCCACAGCTCCAGATTCAATAACCAGTCGCGTTCAGAGCACCGCATTACAGGCCTGAGTAAATTGGACACACTTCCGTGTCGTGATAAAATAAGGTGTCCCGGCGATATTTCTTAATGGATTTTCCATGTACTTGTTGACCGCCACTGTATATCATTAGTGCGCTAGCTCTTACCTACCAACAGGTTGTTAGTATAATTCAGTACTTCTCTTGTAAAACATTTTTTTACACTTTGTAAAAGTACAGTAACCTAACAAACGTGGTAAATTCAAACATGTGTTTCTACGCGCAAGAAGGTTGAACCAGATCGTGTTGAAGTGAAATTGCTGGTTCAGAAAATAGTCGCAGCTCATCCACGCGGACATTAAGCTAGGAATAATAAATAGCGTAGAGCAGAAATAACAGCTAAGTGAATGGTCAAATACAGTGTTGTAATTTCTGTAGCTTTGTAGCACAGGCACTGAAAGGAGTTGTTAAACTTGTCTGAAAGCTATGCACAGTACCTGCAGACCTGACAGCAAACTACAGTAATTAGTTTCATGTTGCAGTAGTCTCTTTTGCCACACTGGCTGGCCTCAACACGAGCTTGATGAGACCCAGTAATATTTACGGGAAAACAAAAATTTAGAGTTGCAAATACTTATTTGAAATATCCGTTTTCCCGAATTTGTCATCAAACATTTTTGGAGCAGTATAAATTATACAAGCCAAAATACAACTTGCGTACATCTCGGTAAAGTTTTCTTGAATGGTTTGGACACTACTAATTTAATGTAGTGTTTTGCATCTGCTTTGAATGTGTATATTCCTCTGCCGGAGCATGGCCTTAAAACAGTAGGCCTAGTATATAAAGGAATCTCGAAGCGTTTGCAAATTATTCTTCGAACACTGTTCAGTCGAAATTCATGACACGTACTGTGAGAAGGTTAAAATATTAATTTGTGACACTGCTACAGTCGTAGCTATGAAAATAACCCATTTAAAAGTACGTCACAGTAAGTTTAATTCAGCACGATATTAGCAATATTATTACTTTCGGACCTATCAGAATGGCTCAAAACCACAAATATAAAAACTTGCGTTGAAGTTGACAACATATTTCCCACAGTAAAAATGATATGGCCACCGCTTGAAGTCCCATAGGAAATATTAATAATAATAATTATTATTATGATTATACTAATAATAATAACAAAGAAAGCACTGCACGCCAGTGGAGTTGATCGCTGACATTACATACACCAGTCAGCGGTACGCTTACAGCCTCATCGACTTTGTGCCTCGTGCAAACAAACGCAACCTAAGATGCCACCTTAAATAATTTTCTCTTGTTCGAGATTTTTATATTTTTTTCACTTTTATTTTCACTTCTAAAATACCGTATGTGCATAAAATACTCAACCCTACAGCTGCAAATTTTGAAACAAATATTCGTCTTCAAGAGATTTTCTTTTAAACAAGAAGACTACATTTTGGTATAGGGCCTACAGTAATTAATGGTATAGGCTCTATGTCAAACATTTAATTGCGTATTTCTTTGTGTCGTGTAAATACTGTTACATTTTCAGACTCTTGTGTGTTTTCACTGTACATACTAAGATTTCACGAGGATTGCAGAATTATAATAAATTGCTATGAGACCGACCAAGTAAAAGCCGTTTCGTATTTTTGGCACTGTAGTTTTACCTTTATGAAAAAAAAAAAAACACCAAAAAAATTTCAAAAGACCATTTCTAATGACTTCCAAAAATTATTTCATAGTTTTATATTACATTATTAATTTACACGTGTGTCAAAAAGTTGAAGTTCCCGAATACGGACAGAGGATTGGAAAGTCGCTGGTCTTCCTGTCTCGTATTGTAATGTCATGTTCGTTTCGACTTCAGAGAGTTCTACGTCTCATAGTCTCATCAGGTGTGCAATTTAGCACACCACCCCCGTTAGAGGTGAGAATCGGTCGGAGACCAATAGCTGGTATCTGTCATGTTCAAGTGTGCGTTTTTAGGACGTGTGTGCTCCGCACGATACACCACCCGCTACGGTGGGAATATAGCAATTGGAAATCCCAATTCGTATCCTAAACCGTAAGGCCCGTCCAAGGATAAGAATGACGTACTCGTGTTCCGATCTTCTTGGATCTCTTCAGGTAAGGGTAGGTTGCAGATTTCAGCAACCAACTTACAGATTTTCGTAAACTTAGAGGTTGGCGTGAAAGATACAAGAAACTTGACACCTTCGAGTATGTTATATTGTTTGATTTTGAGATTTGTGAGAGAAAAATTCAATATGCTGTAGTTCCTTGTCTTATTTTATTCAGTATTTTCCCAATATGGCTACAGTTAACTTTTTATATTAATATGTCGCATTGCAACTAACAAAATTTAACTATTATTTTCATGTTTCGAGTAAACTTACGAATCATATTATACAGGAAATAATGAAATTAATATTCTGGAATCTTTTGTGAAAGGGAATTAGCTTAGTAGTTGGAAACACAACACGGATAAAATTAATCAAGAGTTCCTAGTACCACGTACAATTTATTTGCCCATCAAGACGTACTTTTATGTCCTCGAGTAGGGGGAAGTGCCTCGCAGCGCGCCGACATACATGTCCCACCAGGGAGCACAATTTACAAGATGTTTTATGGTCGGAGAGCGACCGTGGGGACATGTGCCGCTGTTGCCTCCAGCGCGCCGCCCGTCCTCGTGACTCGACTGAATCGTAAGCACGCTCGACAGAAATCTGGAGTTTTTCACCATCACGTGACTTTTGTCCTCTTGCGCCTCTCCTCTCTCTCTCTCCCTCTCTGTCTCTCTGGGACCATGTTATTCCTCTCTTCTTTTTCGGTCGGTGTGTTTGTTGGCCGGCCTTTCAATGGCACGACAAACTTTGTTCGTGTGTACTTGACTTCATGACTGCGCTCTTGTGTGTCTTCCTGTCCAGCTCCCCCCTCCCCCGCCGTCCCTTCCAACCAGTAATATCAACGTTCACCTGACAAGACCACGCAGCGTCCAACTGTCTGGAAGCTCTCGCTGTGAGCTGGCCAGATACCTCCGCGACGAATTTGTGACGTCAAACCCGCGGGTTTGGGAATCTGGGAACAGGCGAAACAAATTTGTAGGTAATAAATCATTTATAAGTTGGCAGAAATTTCAATGACTAGGTACAGGCCGTAGTCATTGGTTCACTTTACGATTGTGCTAGAAAGTAGTTCCTGCAGTATTGTTAAATACTGTTACGAGACAGCGCTCTCTGTGACATGGGGCTGAGCGACCTGATGAACCATGCCCCCTTCCCATTCCCTGCCCGTCACCACAAGTCCCGGCGGTGAGGTAGTGGACTGCCCTCCCTCCTCCTCACCCATCTTCCCGTCCATGCCGACGTGGGCCGCTCATGCCTAGCTGACGTGACGAGCCTTCTGGATGGGTGGACAGCTGTCAATCATCCTTAACAGACACTAGGTTTGGGCGTGACCGACTGTTATCGCAACACCTGGAAATTTCAGCTTACATCAACCAGCATTGTCGTCGAGTCATGAGAACGTTCTGGGTGTCGTCGAAGGCCACTATTAATACCGGCCCACTGCGTGCAGTGGCAGAGTGATTGTGGCATTTAGCCGTGAGTGTTTGCGACAGACTTGGCAGCGAGGGACGAAGCGAGACCGGCGGATCACGGAGAGAATGCAGCAAGTGTGGACGGCAGTTGGACTGTCGGAGTGGTGTGAGTGTGAGAGCATAATAACAGGAGGCTTATGAGATTGGGGGGACTGAGTTGAGAGAGACATTTATTACTTGTATACTAGAGTAGTAATTTTGATTTTTAGGGAGAGTACCCGTAAACAATATTTGTAAGTATTGATATAAAGGGTGGGAATCGCAAGGCTTGTATGCTTAATATAAAATGTTTTATAGGGATACAAATCCACTAAGGAATTAAATTAATGGATTTAATTGTCTAAGCCCTCCATCTCAATAGAACCTAGCTGCGAGCAGGACAACAAAGTTGATACAATACTTTATAACGGCGGCCGTCTGGTGAAGGGTAAGTGTGAGGCGAAAATCGATAAGGCCCTGTGAGCGAGGCCGGCTGTATACATTGTGATTTCGCATCTACGTCCAAAGTCGCAAATACCCCACAGTGTTTACTGTGGGACTTTCAGCGGTGAACCTATTATTTTATAGAACGTGTCACTGTAGCAAAGTCGTGTGTAGTTGTAGATCTAAATTTCTAACGATTCCGTAACATATGTCTTGAGGAACAATCTCCTGAATAATCCGATTTTAGCCAGGTTTAAGGGTTTTAGAATAATACTTCAATTGGGCAAGGTGTTTTAAAAGTCACATATACAAGTAGTAGGAGTGGACGCATGTCTACTGGTCTCTAAGAATGAAACGTAACTCCGAACACGCAACACACAGTTCGAGCTCCACCCAGGCAGCCGAATGAAGCTAAAAAATATTCACCTCGTATTTTTAATAGTTGCTAATGATGATGTTACACAACATAACAAAGAACGTTGATTCATACCATGGTTTATATCTGGAAATATATTAAAGAGCCAGTGTCACACGTTATACTGAATTCTTCTAGCCCCCCCCCCTTTTTTTTACGAAAAATTAGTTTATAATAGCCGTTACTCACCAAAATACTTATTTATTCCACAATAATTATTCCGCCGTGAACAAACAATAATTATTTTAAGTTAAATATGTAAACATAATGTTGGGACGGTACCCGAAGGTAGGGCATCACACCCTGAATGCAGACTGTTTGACTGGATAACACCGAGAAAACCCGCCGGCCAGTGGGGTATCCAGCTTTGCGAGAAATGGAGGGGGAACTATGCCTTAAAAAGTGTCTATACATACACCCCAAGCCAAAAGCGGAGAATCCGGGGGTCGTTCCCCAGGAAAATTTTTATTTTAGAGATGTAAAATGGTGCTTTTTAAGGAGTTTACACACAAAAAAATTAATTTCATATGTAAGAACATTTTAAAATAAATTATGCCTTAAAAGTATATAGTGCTAATAAACATTAAATTAGAAAAAAATAATAAAGAAAACAAATCTGACATTAAAAATAGGCAGGGGGCCGGGCCCCATCCCCCTCCCTAAATCCGCCCCAGCCGCCGCCAACATCAACATCCGCTATGTTTCCCACATGTGAGAAATCCGGGGACCGTCCCGGCCAGAAATCGAACCCGGATCTCATATGTGGGAAGCGACTGCTCTAGCCGGTGCGCCATTTGCGGCCCCATAAACTTTGCCAGAGAACGTTGAAGTAAAGAAGGGAGAAGACCTACAGAAAATGTTCTAGAAGATTGTGTCCGGATAGAGTACTACAGAAAGGGACCAACCAACAAAGTTATTTATTTAGTATAACCATACCAAGTAGAAGAAGAAAGTCGAAAATGTGTTCTAGGAAAATAATAAAAATTAAATCGTAATATTTGGAGGAAAATAATAGCCCAGAACAAGCAGGTTGTACAGTAAACTTTGACCTTGAATAACTCAGTTCGAGTAAACTGTGGTTGGCTCCTTTATGCAGAACTCCGTGTATTTGTCTGACGAGGCCACTTTCAACAATAATCTCAAACTGAGAGAGCGTGCAAAAGTTTTGGTCTCAGAGACATATTACCCACGACAGCCTCTTACCAAGTTGTGAACACGGACTTTCTACGTAACATGAAATTAGAATACTTTCCAAGCCTCATAATTCTTCTAACTTTCTCTATGGGTCGTAGCCATGCCGCTTGTTGTGAATGTACGATGAATGCAAAATTAGTTACTATAACGACTTACTACGTTAAGAAAGTATATTTTGTGTAGAAACTTAAGCGTTTAATCCTGCGATAACAATTTGTCCCGTTAGCTCTTTCACAGGCAATGAAAAAAAATTTGGGGGGGGGGGGGAATTCCGTTACGTAAAAAACAAGCAAATAACACTTATGTACAAGAACATTGATGGGCAAATGTAATGGGATGTATCCGTAACACGAAAGAGATGTCCTCACTCGATGCTATTTTCATCCACTGAAGGCAATAAAAAAAGAGAAGTGATATGGGCGACACGGTACTTGTGTCAAGAATAGTACAGCCGTAATGAGTGAGTAGTAAATTGGCGCGTATAGTTTCCATTTTTTTTCTATGGGACTTAAAGTGCAGGCACCTAAATATAATTTCTGGAAAGTATTGTGTGCCATAAAATGAAAGCTTCTGTATTTCTGGTTTCCTAATCAGATTGGTATTGTAATTTCCTAGTTTAAAGTAGTTTTTTTTTATTTAGAAAGTACACACAACCTCTGTTTGTCGATGTATTTGAAAACTAATGTTCACAACGATGACATAAACATTTTAGTTTAGTAGTAGTATAGGCCTATTTGGATTGAAACCCCGTAACATTTACAAATTTCAAGTAAACGTTATATATAGGTTAGTTACATGAGCGTCAGCCATCTTTGTCCAAATAGCGACTCGTCTTACGCTTGTTTCTATAGTTGCGTTTTTCGAATCCTGTTATTATTTCCAGATACGGCAGTCTGAAAACCCCATTTTTGGTCATTTTGAGGGGCTCGAAATTGATGTATTAAATAAACGTGTTGAATTTTCGAAACTATAGTGACATAGTTTGAAGTGTGTGGTCTTTTCGTAGGTATACAAAAATAATGCGCGTTTTGTAGTTTTGTCAAAAAAAGAATAATCGCAACTCGCTGCAACGCATTTCAAGCGCAGGTAAAGTTTAGCAGTGGTTTCGAAAATATTATTTTTAAACGCAAATTAATACATATACCAAAAATTCATTCTGGCAGTTTTAACACTTATATATCATCGTTTGGATCTGAATTTTTCTGTTGCAGTACACCAAACAGAATTTTAGATAGTTGCCCCTGAAATAGCACACATTTTGTTGTCAAAATAAGCCAAAATGAAGCAAAATAATTTTTTGCTAGCAAACGGTACTTTACTTTTAAACAACGCTCTGGCAAAATTGTGTATCGTATGATTGTAGAAAGTCTCAAATTTTTTTATTAAAACATTTGATTTTCAAGTTATTTGCAGTTGTTTGAAATAAATGAAAGAGCATGGCCTTAAGATATGATTCTTAAGGCGCGGCCGCACATCGCTAGCTACTGCGCATTCGCAGTACAGAATTGTTGAGTCGCCCTTCTGTACTGCGCATGCGCAGTAGCTAGCGACGTGCGGCCGCGTCTTAGGAATTAAGACGGAGTGGTACATAATTCAACACTAAAAGCGTTAATCTCTTAATGGTAGTTTTCTTGAAGCCAATTTGCGAAAATTAAACAATAGCAATCCTAGACAATAGTTTTTGCCAAAGTTTTAAAAAAATAGTTTCCAGTGTTACGAACTTCTAAGGCACAATCTCTGACGCCGGAACCTCGTGCATTTAACTGCGGCGCAAGAGATCACGCGTAACGAATTAGTAATTCTGGATAAATATTTACTGATAAAGTTGGCAAATACCATTATCTAGGATTGTCGTTGAGTATTTTATCCATATTGGCTTCGAAAAAAATGTAGAAATCAATTGATGTTTTCAGCGTTTATTCATCTAACACGCACTCTTAAGGAGGCCGCGTGGGTGGGCGTATTTTGCTCGTTCGAAACCAAGAAATGTGGAAGCGGAAATAACGACATAGCACGCGCATCACGCCTCCTGGTGACTCTTATCATTTTATGGCGTAATATTAATGATAAAGGCGTATCGTACTTGCCTATTCCCTTGAAAAAATTCTGCGCTAAGATTTTCAGAACCTTAAAAGGACCGCCATTTTCGGGCCTAGAAAATATGCTGTAATGAGCAGTGGTGAATTTGAAATGTGTATACACGCACGAACTTAGAATGGTACTGCTATAGGCCGTTCACGATAAAGTGAGCTCTGCATAAAGCTTTCTTTCAGCAGTTTTGTAGCCATCTGTACTACTTTTATTATGAAAAATTCCATGTCACTAAAAACTAGTGTAAACATTTCAACGCTCTCAAACGTTAACACCTATTGACCCAATGAAACATATTTATAATTAATTACAATTCTGCTGAGTGCTCAGTATATAGTGAACAGGCTATAAGCAGATATTGCTAATGCGCGTTGAGGAGTTTGGGAATAATCTTATAACGGCCGAGGTTCTGCACACCGCTCGGCGGCCTGGGCATATTTGCGTATTTTCATAAACCTATTAATAGTGAGATTTTTAAAGGTTTGTTGCAATGGGAGTTTACAATTGGAATTTATTGGTTTCTGAACATACGCCATTGCTCGGTTTTGTTGACCAAACATGTATTGAAAGACAAAGTGAAAAAATACAAAAAAAAAAAAAAAAAACACAGATAACGTAAGTAAAACAATTCCAGAGGAACTTCTTCTTGTTTTTTTTTTTTTTTTTTTTTTTTTTTTTTTTTTTTTTTTTTTTTTTTTTTTTTTTTTTTTTTTTTTTTTTTTTTTTTTTTTTTTAAGTAGTAGTCGTAGCTACTATTGGCCGAGCAACTATCAGACCTTCCAGGCTATATAAGCACCCATTTTCTAACGAACTTCCGTCGCATCTTAGTGATTCGACCAGCTGTGTCGTAGCTTGAAGACGGAGATAGATCTCAATCCCCGAAACGTTGCATTTTTTCGTTGATTTTAACTTGTGTTGTATCTTGTTTTTTTTTTTATTTGTTGTACACTGTCCACTATTTATGTATTTTTTCCCCATCTTTTCTCATATTGGGAATCTGGTTTTTCTTTGTGTTTATCTTTTGTGTTCGAGTGTTATCAAACTCTTGACTGAATTCAATCTTTAGAATTTTTGCTTAAATATATATTTTAAAAAAATTTACAAAGTTCCTCTGGGATTGTTTTTCTTACGTTTTCTGTGTTTTTTTGTATTTTTTCACTTTGTTTTTCAATACATGTTTGGTCAACAAAACACGAGCAATGGCGTATATCCAGAAACCAATAAATTCCTACTATCCATCCTCACCGAGCGAAGTGAAGCAACGGTAACACGTTGGACTCGTGTGCGGGAGGAATCTGGTTCGATCCCTGGCTCCGGCCTTCCTGATTTCGGGTTTCCATGGTTTCCCGAAGTCGCTCCAGGCAAATTATGGGATGGTACCTTATAGGATGTTCACGATAAAGTGAGCACTGCATAAAGTTTTCTTTCAGTCGTTTTACTGTTATCTTTACTATTTTTTAATATGACAACTTCTATGTAACTAAAAACCAGTGTAAAATTTTAAACACTCCCAAAAGCTAACACCTAGTGGCCCAATATAAAAATTTTTTAACTAATTAGAAGTTCTGCTGAGTGCTCAGTTTATTGTGAACAGCCTATAGCAAAGGTCATGGCCGACTTCTCTTCCAGATCCTGTCATAGTACCAAGTTGTGTATCACCGTCGATAATGACCTCGCTGTCAACGATAAGTAAGGTCCACGTGCCTTACGTATTCTTCCTCATAAAGTCCCACTGCTGCTAGTTTCAGAGATGTGAAGTCAGTAGTTGTTACGTCTTTGAATCACCGTAGATGTTCTCTATACATTGTAGGTGACTTGGGTGTTTGTTTTCAGCGAGGAGAGGGAAGACACCGAGCGCAAACCGAGGCTTACGATGCGTATCCGCGCCGTAGGACTGCAAGTGTTTGTGTTGACTGACCTGGAGACGAGCACTCGACGTGAAAGAGGAGCTTCTTGATGTGCGCTGTTTGCTCAGCCGAGCCCCGTGAAGACGGGCGGTACAGGAGTGCGGTTTAACACGTAGATCGTCGAGGACCCTCTCCCTCGTGTGTCGCGTGACGTGACGAAGCTATCGACGTGTTGATCACGTCATACCTGCGTCTGGACACAGCTCGTCATCACCTACTGCATACCTCCGACAAGATGCTCTCTCACCAGCACGACCTTGTAATCAGGAACATGATTCCTGGACTGCAACCACACACACATAAGCGCTATTCACTGTACAATTTGTATACCTATAGTCTGTTCACGTTAAAGTCAGAACTTAAAGATCCTACTAGAAAAAAAAAAGGAACCAAACCACGAAGTAATTTAATTTGAGATAGTTATACTAAGCAGAAGGAGAGGGTCCAACATATGTCCTAGAAAAAGGACAAGCATTAAGGGCGCCGCCTGCCTCACGCTTAAAATGCGTTGATGCGTGTTCGTAAATACGGGTTTTTTAAAAGAAACTATTTCAAATGTGCCCATTGAGCGAACGTAAGAAATAAATACGGTTCAAACGATGACGGAAAGGTAGTTGCAAAAAACATCACGTAATTTTGAAAAAAAATATTTCGAAGCCCCTCAAAATGGCTGAATACAGGCCTTTTCAACCTGTTATTCCTGAAAAACTACTCACGGAATTCGTGTGAAACTACTTTAGAAACGTACAATTGTCTTTCTTTAAGCTTTTCACTAATGAAAATATGGGGTCACAACTAAAAGTGTCACTCAGGGACCTTAAATATTTGGAGATAAATAAAAGGCCAGAAAGAGCGGATTATACATACTTTGACCTTAAATATCTCAGTTCCAGCGTTCCAGCTTCGTTTTTACAAAACTGCGTGCAATTAGGTTTTTAACAGTTCCTACCTTTCCATACCGTTCGCCATTACAAATATTGTCATATGCTTGACCAACAGAGTACACAATTTTCAATGTTCTCAATAGTTAACGTCTCAGAACGTGATAAAATACAACTATTAGTAGCTAAAGTTTGTCGTTGCTTACCTTGCGTAAAGATTATGTGTGTCACCATCTATAGGGCGCCGCGGTTGGCGCAGTCGTCTCGGACCAAGACGATCCGGGTTCGATTCCCGTCGGAACCAGTCTCCAGATTTTCGCAAGTAGAAGTCGTGCCGGACGATGCCGCTGGACCGCGTGTTTTCTTGGGCATCTCCCGTTTCCCCTGCCTCTTCCATTCCGGCGTCTCTCCATTGTAGGGCCTCATTCCATGCCATTCTTCGGTGCAAGCAGATGCCTGCGGTCGCACAGTAGTCAATTTCCATCCGGAGTACAATACTCCGGCCCTTGGTACCCTCCTCACGCGATATTTATTTATGTATTTAATATTACCTTCTCAATGACTTCAGTGTCGACGATACGAAAAGCCCACTTATCTTACTGGGCGGAAACGTCACAGTAATTTGTGACTTTAAATATTGTTTTATTTTATTTTTACGTCGTAGAGTTTTCATCGTTGGTGAATCTTCACTAGACTGTTGCGGGTACCGTGCCTCTACAATTTGAACGTACTTTGCGTGATGCAAGTTCACATATACGTGTGCCATAAAGTTGTACTCAAGGTAATGTGGGCAATTATTCATAAAAGTGATTATGTAAAATTTTAGTGAAACATTTCAACGTCAAGAAAATTATGTGATGAGCAATGTGTGCAACAGTGAACAGGGACATTTCGATAGGTGCATGAACTTTGGTCCATCACCAACTAGTAGAGGGCGGCACGCCATATAACCTTGGAGTTGCCCACGACACGAGTGTAAATCACACTATTCTAATACTCTCAAGTGGAGTGTAGAGTGCACAAGAATAGCCAATATAAACAGAGGTACAAAGGCTTATAAGAGAGCAGATCTTTCATGTAGGGCTCAACCGCTCAGGTTTAAGTCATGACTGCGCTAGCTCGTTAGTTTATAAGATTAACAAATGGGGACCTGACTTCCAAACCATGCTAACTCCCAAATTTAGGAATTAGTAAAAAAATATAATTTATTTACTGTGTGCATTTGTTTCTATATGAAATGTGATACTAACCGGAGTAAAAATATTGTATTTTAATTAGTGACACATTTAAGCTAGATATAAATTCACACAAAAATATATTACTTTTTATGACTATTTCATACATTTTGAAGTTAGTGTAGTTTCAAATTCAGGTATGCAATTATTGCTTCTATGAACATCACGACTTTTGTGAGCTTCTTCTGTTTTCAGATGCCTGCTGGAGGTACGTAAACGTGTCCACTCAATAGCGTGCACACATCTTACCATAGAGCTGTGGTTACAGCCATGGCCAGTGAAATACATAATGCGAGTCCGAGCAAAACTAAAGCAAAAAGATAAGAGCCTTCCCGACCAATCCTATATTTTATTCTAGATTTTCCGAGTCTTAAGGACGTTGGACCCGTAAAAATTCAAAAATTTATATTTGTGCCAAACACTGTTCAACTTTTGCACATCAGATAACATGTCATTTCCCCAAATAAAAAAATTAGGTCATATAGTTTTAGCATTATGACCTATCAAAGTCACAAAATGGCAGTTGCGGTGTAGCCAAAATAATAAAAAATAATTAAGTTGCAGAAACAAGATAATTCATATTGATTCTTAATGATGTAAGCTACTTCAAGACACTTTTGCGAACACAAAACGATAAATTTTGTATTTTTAAAAAATTGATGAAAATGAGTAAATTTTTGCATAACTTTGACTTTTGGCTACTACTGAAACTTTCGAAACTAACTTTTGTCAACCATGTCGTAAAATGCATTGATACACTAACTATCAAATCCTGTAATTTTGAATTTATTCGTTAATTACTTTTTTTTTTATTTTGGCTACACCGCAATGGCCATTTTGAGACTTTGATGAGTGATTATGCAAAAACTATGGGGCCTAATTTTTTTTTTTATTTGGGGAAATTACATGTTATCTGATGTGCAAATGTTGAACAATGTTTGGCACAAATATAAAATTTTGAATTTTTACGGGTCCAACGGCCTTAATAATGAGTCCAGTCCATCCTCTTTTCATATAGAATACTTACACCACTTCAGTTACACGCTACTGCACATCCTGTGTTTGTCGAGGGGTTTTTACAGTGCCTATGCTGGCCCTCTTTCCCATCAATATACGTATTAAAACTATCAACGATGGGAGATAAACATGACCGCGACTGTTTGCCCAATCCCAGTAGAGCCGCGATGAATGTGCCCTTGTTGTGTATGTTTCCTGCTTGTCGAGACTCAACTCTGAGACGCACCTAGGTCCCATCCCTGCCCTAGTAGTTAGGGTATAGTAGAACTCATTTACAACGTTCCTGCTTATAACATTTTCCTGCATATAACATCAGGTTTCTTTGGTCCCATCATTTTCCCATAAAGCATAATGCGTTCATTGCCTGCTTCTGACATCTCTTTTTGCTCATGCAATAACTACAATCAGTCACAATTTCTTTTAAGACCATTACTTTAGATAGAACATCTGGGCTGTTTTTACCGAAAAGAGCTGTATAAAAACAGTTTATATTGAGAGAGTGTCATAAGTATACATTACAGTGATTTTAGTGACTTCGAGCCTGAAGATGATAATCATGAACCGTTAGAGGACAAGACACAGAATATATGTCTTAATCGTGTTTCACATTAACTGCATCACAATTTGATCTTATTGTAGGCGGATTTATTAATATAGGTAAACATTAATATAAATAATACACATAAATAATGAAATTAAAAGTTACATTTGTATAGTATCCAATTGATGTTAAAAAATCGATTCCTGCTTATAACATTTTTCTGCTTATAACACTTTTTTTTCCACAGGGACCAATAGGGATCTAATGTAGTTAGAAAAAAAACTAAAGAGAGCTTGCTGAAAAGTGGCCCAGAAGAGAAATTCCTTCCGGGGACTCCGACAGACATTTGGGGAACAGCTGTAAAGCATCCCACTACAGTTTGAATGATCCTGTATGTAAGACGTAATATTGCGATGTATTGTCAATCCCAGTCGCTCGGGACACGACAATATTACTGTTTAATAACTTCGCCTCCTCACCTGGTATGAAATAATTACCAAGTAATTTTCCGAAAACTACTGGTTGTGTCACAAGGACAGCAATCGACGATCCACGAAATGAGACTCCAGTCTGCACAAGACTGTAGACTATAGCGTGGGGTATAGAGTAATATTTTCACGTTAATTCGTGCATTATGCTTTGAGGCAGAATTGCTTTGAAAGGAGAAAAATTATTTTCATCGACATTTAAGCAAAAATGTCGACAAAGTGTCCGTAAACTATTTTAATTGGAAATTATTTCATTAATTCAAATTACGGAAGTAATTCACGTAATATGAATCCATATAATTTCCATGAACGTATACAATGTTTACAGTGTTATAAATTTAAAAGTTGAAGGTAGAAAATAATTCATTATTAGGGCTACAAGAAAGAAAATGATGAGGCCGCCAGAAACGATGACGCAATATTATTAAACAAAAAAATACATGAAAAAAATTAATTTTAGCCTGTTTGTTTATTACTTTAGTCTGAAATTTTAAATCTTTACTTTGCATCCATTTTTACGCATTCCTAAATTGTTTTCACTTTTAGGTCAAACGTATTTTTTGTTTTAAAAATATGTGTGTGTGGTATGTCCGATAAATTGTAGTAGGCCTAAGTCAGGCGATAGAGTAAGTCCACACAATTTTGTTACAATTTCATCTCACGCTATTACGAAGCCTACCTTGCAACCACTCGCCATACGCCACTGCCGGGAGAGGGCTGGCAGACTGCACGTCCACAGTTACAATGGCCAAGTACACGAGACTGTTTTGACCTCGATGGGCGACTGTGAACGTTGGCAAGGTTGATTCTACTACACATTTGGAAGATAACGGAATTCCTTACGGACGAGCTATACAAGGGATAATTTTCGCAGCTAGTTGCGCTGAAGTTGGTAAGGAGGCTATAAAATGAGAGATGTGTAGGTGTTTCGTGATAAAAAGCACTTTTAACAGCCATGCTTTATTATTTCAGATAATTTGCATTCTACTGTACATTTTTAATATAAACAAAGCATCTATAGGTTGTGTTATATTCAAAAGTTAACGGCTGAAATCACAATAAACAATACTTTTTAAATAATTTCTCTAGAACAGGAAGTGTTCAAAAGTGCTAACTTTATCGCGAACTAGCTGTGACAGAATCAGGAGCGATAAAAATAAAAATTGCTTGATTAAAATGTTTTACTGGAGAACAAAATTTTTTATTTTTATTTTCCTACGCACCTTGGTGTTCCGACCAACTGTGTCTCAGCCTGAGGTCGGGAATAGATCTCAATTCCCGGAGCATTGCATTTTTCGTTGTTTTTAATTTGTGCTGTGTTATCTCTTGTCCTTTGGTTGTTGTCCACTGTTCACTGTTTTTTGTCTACTTCCGTCTTTTTTTTTTTTTTTTTTTTTTTTTTTCATATTGGATATTGGGAATCTGGTTTTCTTTGTGTCTGGGTGTTGCGTCGATTTTTGACTGAATGCCATCTTTAGAATTCTTGCTGTATGTGTGTGTGTGTATATATATATATATATATATATATATATATATATATATATATATATATAAAACACCGACAGAAATCCTCTGGGATTGCTTTTTACAGTTTTTATGTGTTTTATGCCATTTCCTGTGTTTTTTGCACTTCATCATTCAACACAAGTTTGGTCAACAAAAATGAGCAATGGCGTATGTCCACAAACCAATAAATTATAATTATAAATATTTTTTACAATCAAGAAAGCTTTCAAACCGGAAATGACCCAGATTCATAGCCCCTGGATAGGGACTGGAACATTTCGTGAATTCAATATCATTTAAGCTATAATCCATTCTACTATGCATACTCAAGGCCCGTATATTCGTTCCTTGTCTATTGTTCCATTGAGTAGCAGCTAGTTGACGAATAGTCGTGGCTTGAGTGTGCATAGTACAATGGATTCTTGCCTACAGGTAATTGATTTCGCGAATTTTCCAATCCCAACCCCTGGCATAAACCAGCGCAGTTAGCGTCAGGAATTGCCCTTTGGCCAGCTGATAACATTGAGCTTCCTAGTCTGTAGTTGAACTAATCTTAACGTAGTCCACGGCGTATGGCGGGGTACAGACAGGGTTACCACACCCGGAGGATAAAAAAAAAAAGAGGTCGCCAAATCCTCAAACGAAGGACATTTCATTACAAAGGTGGACAGTGAATATTCTACTCACGTGCAAAATTCAACTGTACTTTAAGCCAATGGTCTAGGTTACTTTAATATCCAGTGACGTTTCAGTGTCGTTGAGAACAGCATAATGAGAGCGCGAGCTTCAAATGGTCAATAAATTGAGCACAAAAACATTCCAATAAACTTTTAAAATAATGTAAGAAAATGAAGTGCTTATAAAATAAATCTGAAAGCTTAAATTTACTGCACGGTCCGAAAGGGTATTTCTACACATTAGAAAAAAAAATATATTTCTTATAATATCTTATCCTGTTAAAAAGTCTGGAATTTTTTAACGTTGCGAAACAATTTCGCCGTACTCAGAATAATACTTGAAACAAGGACATGTTCTCCTTTTTCCTGACGTCAGGTAACCCTGGGTGCGGGGAGGCGGAGAGGCCTGGACAGCCGAATATTTTCTCCAGAGACACAGAATGCGTGTTTCGGATGCGCTCGCACGCACGCGCGCGCCCACATGTCCGGCCGCGCCGCTCCGGCCCGTATATTCGAGAACCTCCGGAGTAAATACGTTTCCAGGTTGTTAGTATGGGCCGTGTGGCGGTGGTGTCAGGACAGAGGCATTGCGTCATCGTCGGCAGGCGCGTCGCGGACAACAACCGTACATACGCCATCGCAGTTTGTCTACTCGAGGACTAGGCTGGAGTCAGAGGCGTTTACAGGAGTTAATTACGTCATTTTTTAGCATATTGGTAGAAATGATCATACATCGCGAAAAATTGTTGTGCCAACATACCCTTGAAAACACTGTAGTTTCTTGTGACATGTATGATTGGATAATATATGTCTGACACAACGTAGCTGTCTGCAGACCAATAATAGGTATCAAATATTACGGGATTCTTATTAGGTTAGTCAAATAGGTTAACAGCTCATAGTGCAAGCGGAAGCCAGAAATCTTATGGTCAGTTGAACGTGCGTTGAAACCCAGCAAACAGTCAAGTTTTCCCGCGGTTAACCCTCATTTTCTACCTACTGGATATTGCAAATTAATTAATAATTTTATTACACTTTCTGAATATTTTTATTAAGTTTTTGCCCTTGAAATATTACGTATTTTGTTGTCAAAATAAGCCAAAATGAAGCAAAATATTTCTTTGGTAGTAAACGGTACATTATTTTTAAAACCCTTTGGCAAAATTGTATATCCTATGACTGTACACGGTCTAAAAATTTTTCAAAGCATTTGGTAAAAATAATTATTAGAGACCGGAAAAATTCGCGAGTTCACTGCCTGTAGGCTAGCCTCCAAGAATATATATGAAATCGTGCAGACAGCAGTTGTTTATTAGCTGCTCGCTGACACAGTGAAATGGGCCTGAATTAAGTTGCAGTTTTATTATTGGCTCGGTTACTTCCAGGAAGGATCGAGTAAGTGAACTGCCAATCGTGAACGTGATACAGGCCAATTATTGTTTGAATTCTAGCTTGCGCCTAAAAGAAAGGGCGAAATTTTCAGGTCTCTAATAAATATTCATGTTATTTTCAATTGTTTGAAACAAATGAAAGATCGTGGCTTTCATTAATAGACGACCTTTTTAAAACTAAGGGATACAGTTTGAAGTGTGTCTTCTTTTTGTAGATAAACGAACTGGATACATTTTTGATAGTTATACATGAAAAAATACTTTCAGTACCTTGCTACAGCGCGGCTCATGCGCCAGGTCCACCAACTCTTTTTAAGGGCTAATTTTAAAAAGTTTAACACTTTGACTGTGTTGAAGAGGAATTGCTGTTCAGTGAAATTTTCTCGTGTTGAAGAAACGCTTAACAAACAATATCTGCTTATGTACCGCCATCCCTGCTTGCTCGGAGAGCCTCCAACTCGTTTTACAGTACTTGTTCCAAAGGTCGAAAACTGATGTTAGCAACCACGGCCGTAGAAAACAGGTCTGGACACTCGCCTGGATAGTTGACCTCCTTGTTGTTTGGCTGTAGTTCACCAAGTTACCGTGAATATTGTGTTTTATTGGCGCTGATGTTACGGCGGTCGGACTAAACTCCGCCCACTTCCTTTCCGCTAAGATAAACAATTTATCAAAACGTATTTTTTATCAATTTACGAAATACTATCTTCGCTCACAAATTTAAGAAAATGCTCCAGCAATATTTATTTACTTTATAAATTTAACAATGGAAAAAGTGGACGGAGTTTGAGTCCGACCGCCCGGAAAACAGCGTCTAAAAGTACGACATTCTCGGTAACTTGACGAACTACAGCCAAACAACAAGGGGGTCAAGCAAAATACATTGTTAGATAGGCGAGTGTCCAGGCCTGTTCTTCTACGACCGTGTTAGCAACATATGAGCCTCTGATGGCGAAGATCTCTACTAACAAACACCAACATTTTACAAGGTTGTAAGATTTTCCTTTATCGTGTAAGCCGTCAAACGTTCAAACATGTAGTTTTCAGACTTGCAAGTGTCTGTTTTTATTACGAACAAGTAGTACATGCCGTGTCTGACCAGGATGTTAGTGAGAAGCTGTACGCAGCTGTTGGGCCACTAAATTACCTCACTAGACGTACAAGCTGTGTTGTGGAAGATGATATCGCCGTTTAAGTCTGCGGTGAAAGAACTGCTTCGTACACAGTCCGGCATGTAGTAAAATATTTATTTTTATTTTATTGGGCTTTACGTCTCATTGGCAGCGAGAGCACTAGAGTCGAATCCTCATAACTATAGCCATGATTTTGTGGCGAAAAGAATTTTGCAACACTTTGTTTCAATGTCTTACGTGCACATCGGCAGATCTGCTTCACAGTTATTGGAAACGTGTCTTTGTTCAGAAATGTCTCCTATTTGACTGTACCAATCAGAATAAGGTTATTGTGACTTCGTACATATGTGATTTGCCAAGGGAAGTGAGAGTAAACTCACCCAATCACAGACAATGTAGCAGAGCAGCAGATGTGCATGTGACGCCTTGAAACCAAATGTTGCAAAAATCTTTCGCCATAAAATTGTGGTTCTACACAACATTCGGCCTGCATTTAGTTTATTTCTTATTATTGGTTCAGCGCGCTTCAGGAAGTGTCAAATAAGTCAGTTACCAACTGCAAAAGTGACACGAACATCGGGTTGTTTGAAGTCTAGCTAGGGCCCAAAAGAAAACGCGAATTGTTCTGTTCTCTACTCATAACTTTATACAGGAATAGGGACTGGGAAAGGAAAATCGGCCTTGGCCTTTGCTAAAGAACCATCCTATCCTATTATTCGCCAAGAAATCATGGAAAACAGAAATCATGATGGGCAGAGTTGGGAATCGAACCTTGGTTCTCCCGAATGAGAGTCCGACGTTTTACCATTGCGCAACCTCGCTTGGTCACGTGGTAACGTAATATGACAATATTATGCAGTTTTTAACCCTGTATTATTAGCCCACTTTCCGAAAGGAAAATTAGGCTTGTGAGATAACTTTCCTGTCTGTGTGTGCGTGTTTGTGTGTCTGAGTGGGCATAAGCTACCTTGTGAGGACATTCGCCAGTTTGCTGAGCGACGCTGTGAGGACATTTTTCCTTGCGAGGACCGGGTGCCGGTCCTCATAAGGAACGGTCCTCATATTCGTATTCTACCGGCTATTCTGAATTCATAAATATATAGGACATTGTATTTCTAGACGGTCCTCATTTTGTTGTCTAAATGCTGGATTTGTAGTTCAGCAGTTTTCCACCAGACGGTATTCTAGTCGACTTGCATACACACTTCTTCCAATCT
>PNEQ01077248.1:11042-24917 GCA_003012365.1 Medauroidea extradentata | reverse complement strand
GGAGCGATGTGACCTTCACTAGCTATCTTCCTCTCTACTCCTCCCACTTCTTTTGTCAGCTCATCTGTATGTGGGGAGAAACAGAGGGGAAGGAATTCACACCCGTAGTTAGGAACACTGCCACCAGCCACAATCAAAACGAAATACGTCCGTTGACGCTGGGCATAAATTCCCACGGTTCCGCCCGGCGCCCTTAATACTTTTTCTTTTTCTCGGACGTATTTTGGACATTCTCTTTCTAAGTGGTATGGTTATTTCAAAATAAATCACTTTATGGGTTGGTCCCTTTTCGCTTAACAGCGTCTGTAGTTATATCGTCCAGGATACGAAAATATGTTCAGCAGTTTCGCACACACATTAGTGTAACGCATTAAATTTCAAATTAGAAAATACCTTTATTCGTTACTTCGTACTTAAAATCTATGATTGTTTAGTAATCGAGTGCCGTATATGCGAAAAATATGTATACGTACGCAAGATTACGTGTGTGTGTGTCTGATTAACAATGTTAGGTCGGTTCGCGAGGCTCTAGAAACGGATATTGTATCTAATCGGCCAATGTCTTCTTAAAGAAAACCATAACTATCAAATTCAATACTCTGTTCTATTTATAATCATCAGAATTTCAGCTGGTTCAATGCGTTGTTTGATTTTTTTGCAGACGAATTTGCTATTTTGTGAACATCCATTGAGAGAAAAAGTAGAGAAACTGCAATACACGGTAACAGACTGAAAAAAATTTGTTTAAGTCGAAAGTAAGCCTAAATCGTTTGCTAATATATCAGCGAAATATGATTTAATTTGTTGATTGTTTACAATAAACAAAACCGTTAATTTTTTATTTATAAGATTGTCAAAACTGGATCGTTTTATAAATGCTGTTTAGCCGTTTTTATTTTCATGTTCCTGTTAATCTCATCCATTAGAGATGAACATATGCTTCGTCTTACCAGAGTTTTCCTAGGTATGTCAAACACTGCTGACTCTTGGCGGACAGATGTACCATTTTTGATGGCTTCAAAAAATTGAAGTCTTCTGAGTTCTGCCGTCTGCAACATCTAGTTCCCCCACCTTCGGGATGTACTCGTTTGGCATCTGGAAACAATTAAAGAAATTAAATAGTTAATATCTCACAACTCTTAACTGTATACTCCGCTATCCCCAGGCCCACGAATATTTCGCGAATAGATTTTTGCCCCACTTTGTTTCAGTGCCTCACGTGCACATCTGCAGCTGTGCTTCATGGTTGTTGGAAACGTGTCTTTGTTCAGACACGTTTCTCATCTGACTGCACCAATCAGAATAAGATTATTGTGACTCCGTACGTCTGCAACTTGCCACGGCAAGTGAGAGTAAAATCATCCAATCACAGACGATGTAGCATAGCTGCAGATGTGCACATAACACATTGAAACTATATGCTGCAAAAATATTTTCGCCATAAAATTGTGGCTTTAACTATCGCTAAAAAAAAAAAAAAAACGGTTAACTGACCCAATTGTTCGAATGAGATGACCAATTAGCATAACAATAAAAGCTGATGCTAGTGGAAACTGGCGTTCGTTACATATGTGTGAGACGGTGAAATAGGACCTATAAATATGTTTCATCGGAATTTAAAGCCGTGCGCCCCTTTTTCTGGTTCTTCCGATACTCATTTTAAAGCATAACTGAGAGCAGATATCGCAATTTGGTTCGGCAGTTTTGTTTAAAATGACTCTCTCTGTAGTAAATGATTTTTTTTTCAATACATGAAAATATTAGATTTCGACGAAGAAGTCAGTTAACTAGAATTTCGTCAGTTACATAGTTAGGTGAAACCATACTGTTTACTGTCTTGAAAATATTAACCTACACGGAGAAAACCATTTTGAACAAAACCGTCAAACAGATTTTTGATATGTGCTTTCGTTTATGTTTTAAAATAATTATACCGAATCGAGTAAAAACAGCTGAGCTTGGCCTTATTGTAGAACTTCTGACCCTCAGACATTCCCATGGAACAGGAGACAGTTCACATCAAAATACAAATTCTAAAATACTATAAAGCGTTGTTCGGTTACTTCGTAGATGAGTTCCGACTCTCAAAGAAATAGTTTCTGTAATTGCTTTAACAAATAAAATTTTAATAAAAAGTATAATCCTGGTGTTCCAGCTATTTTGAATTCAGCAACGTACGCACACATACACACGCTCGCAAGGTTAGATGATCTTGGCAGCTAGCAAATGTGAACCGACAGGGAAACATTAACTAATTACAGGTTGGCGAAGGCAGTAGAGAAGTTAATTTTTTTTTGACTGAACCACTTCTAACTTTTCTCGCGAGTGTTTCAGCAAATAAATGAGAGTGTAAAAAACAATACACAATCTTTTAAAGTCATTAAATGTACGCACCTTTAGGAAAACAGGTTACTCGGTAAACGTTACAGAATTATTAAGGGGTAGAATAGGAGTCTGAACTCGTGGTACCTCTGGAAGAACTCCCTGCCTTTCGACGGTATGAAATGATTAGAGGATGTTATTTATTGCGAAAAATAAATTTGGATGTAAATTACAGTCAATTTTCTTCCTTGGCCGATTGCTGCCAGAATGAGAAATTACACCTTGATGATTCAGCAGTTTTGTTAGTAGACGTCTGAGTTTTCTTCGTCACTGAGTCAGTAATGACTGCACAAACATGTATAGACTACAACACCCGTGTAAAATATTTTATCGGAATGAATTCTTGTCACAAAAAAAGATGTGAAGACGTTATTCAAACCCCGTAGAAAATTTAGTTACAATATGCAAAAATCTAAGTTATTGTTCAAATTCTAGAACAGTGCATTGTATAAGAAGTGTACTATCTAGAGCCGACAGTAAACCAGGAATATAAAATAATCTTATGATATATGGTCAAGTATAAATCTAGCAAATAAACAATTCAGTAAACAGATAGCCGGGATTTAAGGCCTCGCTCTTTACATTTACAGTGGGTTCGAAAATAGGTATATACTTTTAAACGCAAATTAATACATATAAAAAAATTCATTCATACAGTTTTAACACTTGTGTACCACCATTTGTATCTGAATTTTCAGTTGCAATACACGAAACGGACTTTTAGATTTTTGCCCCAGAAATATCACATATTTTGTAGTCAAAATAATCCAAAATGAAGCAATTTTTTTGCTAGCAAACGGTACATTATTAAAAAAAAAACGCTCTAGCAAAATCGTGTATCGTATAACTGTACACAGTCTCAGATATTTTCAAAGCATTTGGTTACAAAATATTTGAGTTCTTTGTAATTGTTTTAAAGAAATGAAAGATCACGGTCTTAAATTTACTAAGTACAGCTCAGTTTGGAGGCTTGCCTATGTGACTGTAATCCCGCGAATTTCCAGTCTCTTTGTTATTTTACTTAGATAGTAAGTGAGCCTTAAGTCTCGTCGACGGAGATGATATTAGTGACGGTGACGCAACTTGGCATCACAATGACACGAGCTGGTAGAGGAATCGGCCATGGCCTTTGTTAAGGAACCATCCCAGCGTTCGCCTGGAGCGATTTTGAGAAAACAATGAAAAACCGAAATCAGTATGGCCGGGATCGGGGATCGAACCCGGGCCCTGCCGAATGCGAGTTCAACGGTTACGGTTGCGTCACTTCGCCTAGGCTGCGTGGCCTACATCAACCATAATTAAGCGGATCATGAACTTGTCCGTACTTAATTAACCAAAATTTCTGCCCGCAATGTTTACAGTCTCCGAGATCTGAAAACTCGTCGACACCACACTCGCACAGCTATCGGAAGTTCCTGTTCCGTAACAAGAAGTACCACATTGCTGCATTGTTCTGACGTCGGCATAAGTCACAGTAGGCCTATGCAGTAATTTTAAAAATAATATGTCGCTATCATTGGCAAATTGAAGAACGGTCAATGAACGTGTTTCTTTGTTTTTTTTTTATTTATTGTTTTAAGGAAACATTTCATCTCCAAAATTATTATTAAAATATAGAAACATTTTCGCATGAATTATGATAAACATTCATAAAATACATAATGCCATGTTGTATAGACGTGGATTATCTCATTTATATAGGTCAGTTAGTTTTTATTATGAGTTAGTTCCCAAACCAGTAAAATGTTATCTTTCGCGTGAGTGTAATGAGATTTTGGTCGGCAAATAACATCGAGATCTTAAGCGCTGGGGAGGGGTGACATGTGGTGAGTATGGAGCAGAGCCGGAATGAAAGAGCGGGGGAAATGGGAGATCCCCGAGAATACCCGCAAGCCATCGGCATCTTTCGGCACGATTCCCAAATGTGAAAATCTGGGAACCGACCCCGCCGGGATTCGAACCCTGATTGCCTTAGTGTAAGGCGAGTGTTCTGAACACTCGGTCGTCGCCTCCCCCCCACCTTTTTTTTAGTGTGTCAACATCCGGAAACAGCAGGGTATAAAAATGTCTTTATATGCAATTTATACATGTTACACGTTATCCGGTACAAATTTTAAACGATTATTTCCTCTCTGCCGTATCTGTTAACTGTTAAAAGTGAAAAAAAGTTAATTAATTTAGTTGTAGTCTCAACGTCAACATTTTGCCACGAAGTAATCTGCAGGCCTACACTTAGTGTACTTCTTACACTGTGCTGCACACATCTCAACAATTAACAAACATATGCAAATTGGATGAAGTAAAACGTTACCATGGCTTTAAAAACGAAGCTCAAATTACAGTAAACAGCTTGTAAAAAAAGCAGCATTTCGACTACGAAGAGAGATAAAAATTCAATCAGCGGTGTGCATTTAACTGGATATATTTTTTATTTTGATTTTTTCCTCCTTGGTTTCGAGTTCGAACTAGGTGCGC
Organism: Medauroidea extradentata; assembly: GCA_003012365.1. Taxonomy (NCBI): domain Eukaryota; kingdom Metazoa; phylum Arthropoda; class Insecta; order Phasmatodea; family Phasmatidae; genus Medauroidea; species Medauroidea extradentata. Next base: position 20,060 of record PNEQ01077248.1, on the reverse strand, counting down.
CGCAATTCCAGTTCTGCAAGAAGAACATTCCTGTTGCAACGAACGACGTCAATCCAACGTTTTTTTTTTTTTTTAAGGGGGAATTTTTCATGTTGAAAGAAGTTAGGATGAATCACCCAGTTATTGGCAGTTTATGCTATGCTCACAGACTGAGGGGAAAAGTTCCTCATTAGTATTCACGATATATGTTACAAAAACGTGCAACAAGTTTCCACGTCTTTAAAACAAACAACAGTTTTTATGATGCAAATTCTCCCAAGGAAAAAATTTCTAAATGGCAAATAGTAGGTAATAATAATAACAATAATAATAATAATTATTATTATTAATCGTCTTTATTTTCACTGTGGCGAAGTTAAGGCATTGTCGCCTTCTCTTACACTTAACCACAAACCATAGGAATAACACAAAAATTACTTACATAAAACATTATGATGATAATTGTTATGGTAACGTACACGGATGCGTACTGTTCTTCTATCGTGACATTAGAGAGAAAAAAATAAATGAAAAATAAGAGTACACATCGAAGAAATTATAAAAATCTATTATAATAGCAATAATTTTACGTCGGTATGGTCAAGTGTGTGTGTGTGTGTGTATATATATATATTAACGAGGTTCCACTCTATATATATAGTGTGTGTATATATATACATACATACATATATATATATATATAAACACAAACACATGCCCATAAATAATCGCAAATTACAGTCGCATATTTCATAAGCTTAAGGTTGACAGAAATAAAATATTTCAAATTAGGTAGTTTTGTACGTTAACCGTGATATTTAGTGAATCAAGAACATATCGGCATATATGTATGATTGAACGTAACACGCTTATAGGTGGTTCACAATAAAGTGAGCACTTTTACGTACCTTTGTATCTAGAATACCTATTAATTTTTAAAACATTATTTACTGTAAATTTTGTTCATACTAAAAAGTTTCACTAAACTCTGAATTAGCTGAAAGGGATAAAGTAACTAAAGTTTCAAAGTGTTCATTTCATCCCGAACCAACTATACTAATCCCTTCAGTAGCTTTCTACTTATTTAATAAAATGGTAAGTAGATCGTATCGAAAAAATTTACAAAATTACTTTGAAAAGAAGACGCAATAGCCTCTTGTAATTTCTGCACTTAACTGATAGTTATTCAAACCAAGTTAAACTGTTTAAGTTGCGTAGTAGATATTGGAATCAAACCATTATATTTATACGCAGGGTGGAATATGAATTGCGGAAAAGCTCACGGTTACAGTTAGTTAGCCCTAAACAAAGAATATTGAGTACAGCAACACACACCTGTATTGTCAATAACGTGGGCATAATACCAACGTGAAAGTTGTTTTGATGAACTAATAAAGTAATGATGAATCAACAACTACTTCGAATGGAACATTGGCTTTCTGGACTTAATTCAGATGCATGAGGATACGTATTGTTACGTTTACTCAAGAATTCTCCCTTTAGTTGTTTGGTAATTGGTAGAGTATTGCGTAAAACGTACAGTATTTTAGAACTTGTTTAAATGAGGGATTCTGACAAAATAAGTGAGACTCGCGGTCTAAATATCTGGTAGTGCTTTTATTTACAATATATACAAACTATTACATTACTTTTACGATGTTCTTTACGTATACAGTAAAAAAAATTGTACTTTTACAAAAAGTCACATCTTGGCCACCCTAGTCTCTGTAATGTGTCTAAATGCAGCTTTAGTGGCGTGAACACGTCTACACAGACTAGGGCAGCCAATGAGCGACCGGCAGCAGGCCTCCGATGCAGCGTTGCCACATTCAAGACTCCGGTCTTCTACTAAAGACGGCCATGGATCCATCCAATTCTCCTGTGAGCTGCTGCATTGCAATGCTCTGGTGTCCAGTTATGTTTGTACCAGATAACGCGACGCAGCACTAGTGAAACACCCCAAATAGCAAACATCAACTGGCACACTTATGCAGATCTTATCGTGATAAGCAGCCCACAGGCAGTAAACATTCGTAATGCACCCGCGGCCTCATGTGGTATACATGACGCATAATGAAATCACCCACACATTAACCACAAGTGTACCACAAGCATTCTTATTATACTCAGGTGGTTGTGGGTTAGTTTGCTAAGTCTGCTTGTGGATCGTATGCTGAAATATGTCAGTCGTTTTAAACTAAGTTGCCCACATTAAAATTACTCCCGTATAACTACAAACATATTTACTTACATGGCCTGATTAACAATCATGCCAGAAAAAGTAGACTATCATATTAGCAAACGTTGGCCGCTTCTGCCAACAGTTGGCCAACTGAAAAAAAAATGATTGTATTTGCTACTAGGGACATTCTACGAGCTCCCGCAGTTGTTAGCGAAGAAACACAGCATACTCACCACCGGAGAGTCTAACTGGCAAGATGCCAACATGATAGGACACCGACGCATTACAGAGCAACAGTTCACCGGGAATTGCACCGTGTCATCACTGGCCACGAAGCTACAGGTGTGCACGGATAATTTTCAATCAAGCTGTTGCAAAAATATGTTCAGGAAAGTTAATGGTTCCTAGATTTTGGTGGTTACAGTTTTATGATTATATTTCTTACCGAGCTATGGATACGCTGTCGATTTGATGGACGGTTAAAGGCCAAATATAAAGGTAACTCTTGCAAATACAGTTCATGATATAGATTTTCAGAGTAAGTCAATTAAATTTGTATGTAGTTAATCCCTTTTATGGGTGTACATAGTTTTCACGTTGGAACAGCTGTGTTTACAAAATAAGCAAATTTATTTTGTAAGGCAAACAGAAGTTTTTGTTATATCACCACGTTGTAGGCCCGGTGGCATTCTGTTTGACTAATATTCATACAATATACCAAATATCAATAAAAGTAATTAGCTATTTAGTTTCCCTCTTAATTAATAAACGTTGTAGTTTGGCAGTCAGGCTCCTTAATCAACTTTAAAAAAAAGATAGCAATAGGTAATTTACTCAAAATACTAAAATAATGCCTTGATTTTACAATATCTATTTCTGTTATAATTGCTTTTAATTTCACTGTGTGAATTTCCTTAATTTAATGGTAGCCTATACAAATATATATCATATTCACTGAACGATAGTAAACAAGTCGTCGTTAATTCACGACGGAAAGTGATACGGCAGCATTACTAGACATAAGTGATACAATCCTGATTGTGTGTAACGCTCCTCAGAAACATTATCTTGTATATCAGCTTGTCTCTTTCGATGCTTGTTTATAAGTCAATCTTGGCAAGAAGTCGCTTAAGGCTATACTAGGTGTTTCTTTTCAGATTCCAAAAACTCTTTAACATTTTAACGGAATGCTTTGAAAAATTCGAGACTAAGATCAGTCATACGGTACACAATTATGAGTAGGCGTTTTGTAAAATAATGCACCGTTCGTTAGCAAAAAAAATTATTTTTCTGGATTGGGGATATTTTAGATTAAATAATAAAAAAAATATTTATCAGATTTATTGCTACAAACAAAACAGGAAACAAATTATGATTAGAGACATGCAAAATCCGCATTATTTTCTGACAGCTGACTAGGCTCAAAGTGGCAATATGCTCGTTCGACGTCTCCCGCTGGCCGATATTGTCGTAACTTGCCGCGGAGAATGCTTACACGGTAGAGAGGCCAATCTCTGTAAAGACGTAACACACGTAAATGACAACACATAAAAGCTTGTGGCCAATTGAATCGCAGGTTATGCTCTGTTATGTATAGGAAAGTGAAGTTTAGTTTGGATAACGTGAATTTTGCATGTCTCTAATTATGATCTATTTGTGACAGAACGCTGCAGGGATTCTTGGATGCGAAAGTTATGCTGCTTAAAAATATATATATTGCTGTATAACTACTGGGCGTTGTCTTAAATCAAGTTAGGTCGATTACCGCATTTTATAAGAGTAAAAAAAGTAATTAATAACAAGCAGAGAGGAAGGAGGATTGACGACCAGCGCGCAGTGAATACGTGTTTGGCATGAAAGCAGTTTCGGAATCGCGGAGTCAATAAGCTGCGGATGAGTTATGGGGCCGTATAGTCATCAGGAACTTGATTAACTCTGCCCACGAACCACTTCTTATCTCGCATGTCGCGACTGCCCGGTAGCCGCCCGCGATAGACGGCGAAGAGGAAGGACGAAGGCGTATGCGGAGGTAAGGTTAATTCTAATACAGGTTGGAAAGATCAATGTTAAAAGTTTGGCACAGGGAAAATTTCTGCCGCCTGAGCGCTGCTATCGGCTAAAAGGTGTAGGCCTAAATCGACCAACCACAGAGCTTTTCTGAACTTAGGGTTACATGAAGTTGATAATTTAAAAGCCAAATTTGGTTTGTTTTCAACTTTAGAGTAAAATTAAATGACGTCTTTCTTTGTCCAAGCCTAGTTAAATTCAATTTTAGTACAGTTTCGTATTTTAGTTGAACCTTTAGCAATAGTAGTATAACTGGCGGCAGAATTTTTCCCTATATCAAACTCTCCCACAAGAGAAAATATTCTTTCTAACGTGTAGTAAAATTAACGTTAGAGGAGTTGAAACTTACAAGTGTTGCCAACTCATTTGTTTCCCAACTAGGTAACTCTGGTTGTTTTAGTTGATTGTTTATTTGAGCAATCTTACCCTACCCTCTAGTTGTCAGATAATTTCCGTCTGATGGAATAATTTTCCCCCCTACAAACCCCTCCAGCCTGGTGGTATTTTGTGTGATACCGACCTAACAACACGCGTACAATAAAGTCGCCTCTTGTTTATGCAGCACATCCCTCAACGCCTCTGAGCACCGTGTTCTCGTCGGCGCTGGAAATATACCTTCGTCTTACAAAAAAAATAGCTCAGCCAGTGTTTACCCAAAATGGCTTTAAGTAAAAAAAAATTTAATGTTTTTACTTCATACACCCCCCCCCCCCCCGAAAACTAATGAACATAATGAAATTAAATAACTTACAATAAAACCACATGCCATAGGCTACTGTTTGATGTATATGAGATACAATTACAAAAAATTTTGTATTTTAAAATTTTTTTTGACATTGGGAACTTCTTGCTACTTGTAGCTTCACTTGAACACCCTTAAAGAGGAACGGGGCACGTAACAACTTGTGAGAGAGTCCAAATTTATTATTCTTCAACCCATTTTAAGTTGCATAATGTGTATTTTAAATTTCTAGAATTTTTGTTTGAATTTAAACTTATATGATATATATATTTTTTTACGCCAGCTACAAAAACGAATGTATTAAAATAAACGTGGTTTTAGTTATGGTAATTAAGAAAAATTGATACTAGTTATATATTGAGGTAGTTTATGAAATAAAATTTATATTGATTTATCAGGGATGATTCCAAAATAACTATAAAATAATTTTCTACAAAACTGAAAAATTTCTATATAAACATTGTTTGACTCTTGGTCAAATCAGTAAAACAACTCAGTTCAAAAAGTAAGATTTAATTTTTTTCCCTGCTCATTTAAAATAGTATAAAATTAATATTTGGAAGCGGGCATTCTAAAAGTGTGCGTTAACTTCTAAAATCCTCACAAACGGCTTATATATTAAGTTTTGCAACTACCAGTTTTGTTGTCAGAAACGTAACTGCAAGTACGTATATAGTTGCTACAATAAAAATCACTATGTGCGGTTTAGTAGTTTTTATGTTTCCTATTCACCAATGCTCTTAAGGGGACCGCCTACCACTCGCTTAAAATGCGTTGCAGTATGTTCGTAAACAGGTTTTTTTTAACGAAACTATTCCACATGTGCCCATTGTGCCAACGTACGAAAAGAAAACACTTTTCGGACAAGGTCGGAAGGTCATTGTTGAAACACCATGCTTATTGCAAACATGGTTTCTAAGCCCTCCAGCATGGCTAAACACAGGCTTTTTAGACTGCCGTACTTCAAAATGTACTAATCGGATGTATATGAAACTCAAATTGCGACCTGCACTGAACTTGGTTGCAGACTTTCCAGCAGTAAAATTATTTGGTCATCGCTTAGTTTCCCATAGTAAAAACTGTTCGGCGGGAACCTTGCACGCTAGTTCAGCGCTTGGCTCGTTGAGGCGATGCGGCATTTGATAATGTGTTGTTGCGGGCTGTTTGAAACACACTTTGCTAAATGTTAACTTAGCGTGCAAGAGTGAGAGAGAGAGAGAGAGAGAGAGAGAGAGAGAGTTTAAGAGAGGGGGTGAGATAAATGTCAATAAATTGTATTAAGAAAGTTGGAGAAAAAAAAAAACATGCACACCAAAGTTGGTGAAAGTTTTCTTTATTCTGTAGCTGTAGAAAATGAAAAGTTCTAAGACACGTTTACCTTTCATGTTTCTAATTATCACCATAACTATTAAACTACCGTTTAAAATTAGATTATAAAATCACTGTCATTAATTCTCATACATTATATATTTCGGAACACGATTTTAACGTTTTTGACTAATATTCTGGTCGGAAATGATCGTGCTTTTGGTAACGCTGACTGTCAACGTCAACTGAAAACAGTGAAATTACATTGCAAAATCCTTCACGTGGATGAAAGTGTGTTGGCCTTGCTACTGCAAAATATTATAAAGTACCCATGGAGTTTAAGTACTGTGTTCGATGTACGCTGGGGGTCACTTCCAAAACGTCGCATGAAGAAGTCGTGACGGATAATACCGGCATGTCACAGTTAGTTGACGTTTCTCCTCCCTCCTTTCATTTCGGGGCAGTTCCGTCATTATTTAGGTCACTCGTTTGCGCGCTACGAACATTGTACTAATGTGCCTCTAACAGCTATTAATCGGATACGTGCAGGTCGAATGTCTTTTTGGGGTAGGGTTGGGAGGATGGAGAGAGATTTCGCAACTTCAATGAAAATTGCCAACCTCACTTATCATAATTTATGCGTCATGTGGCAGGTTTTTTCACCCTTTTTACCTGAAGTGTTTATCATTTCACTCATCAGTCAGCCCCTACAACGAGACGATGAACTTCAAACGACATTCAGAGATAATCTGTGAAATATACGTAATCTGCATTCAAATGCACCTTCATGTTTATGAAGTTTTTTAAATAAAGGAAATACGTTTTTAATTCATGCCACTTTGAAGGTTTTGTTAATAAAATTAATCGGGTAAGGTTCACCGCTTATAACACTGCGTTAGTCTACTCGTTAGACCATAGAGCCGCATCTGTTCTGTGCGCCGGAGACCAGAGTGGACCAAATAGTAGAAGGAATGAGGCCATAGAGTATATACAAACATATAATAACAACGAGAGGAAACCTTGAAAAAACCAAAACTATCCAAAACCAGGAAAATAATACCGGGAAAGTAGCAAAGTTAGTTATTAAAATCAGAAAAAAATTTACCGGATCAGCAGTTGTCATCGAGGCGGTCAACCAGAAGGCAGAAAAAGGTGTTGTGGAAGACAGTATAGGTGGAGACCAGAGAGTTGGAGTTGGCACAGCGGTGTCACGAGAGGTGGCAGCGACCGACGTCTAGATTGGAGGATAACCTTGCCGGTGAGCTCACTGTCTGTCGAAGGGAGTCTAAGGTTCGACCCCTGACGAAGTCGGAGTGCAGCATAGCCAACCACGAGTATCGGGGTAGGTGCCTTGATAGGGACGAGACATATCCATCTTTAGTAGAAGGCCGCGGTCATAGATCCTGCAACCATGCCAGGAAGGGTCATTTTAACACTTCTTTTGTCTCACCAACGACTGTGGCTTCCCTTCATTCGCCGATATGTACGGCACAATAACGAATCAGACAAAACCATTGCCCATGGAGAGCTGAAAGAAGTATTAAAATGACCCTTCCTGGCAGGGTTGCCAGATATATGGCTGCGGCCTTCTACTAAAGACGGCTATGGACGAGAGCGACTCTTGTCCTGTCTCCTGCACACCCCAGCACCATTCAAGCAACGAGCTGTAAGGACTCGTCACGTTTGTATAAGCATGTTCATTGTAGTAAACTGGGTACAATGTATCTAATCCATTACTTTTTAGATGATTCTATCATTTCCGTTACAGAAAAGCCAGAGAGTCTGCAGAGACCGTCGTCGTGGGCGGGAAGTACGACAAGTGTGTGAGCGTAAACTGTTATTGGGCCAAGAGGCGACCAACGCAACACTAAGCTAACGGTTATTGGTAGCGTGGCTTGGTGTATAGACGTCGCTCATTTGATTGCACTAATCAGAAGAAGGTTACTGCGACTACACACGTCTGTGATTTGCGGGTAAAACCCTAAGACGTGTGAGGATTAAAACACCCACTAACTGAGCATGAAGCAGAGACCAGGGAGCCAATTCTTGAAATGATGCGAGATTATTCCATTGCGAATTTTCTCGGAATTTCGTAATGGATTCCATTTTGCTATTCTTGAGTGAAAATAACTTCGAAATGAAATTATTCCATGCGGAAAAATTTCACATGCTCTTGGGGTCGTGAGATGCGATTCCGCAAGGCCTTGAAGACGGCAGCCATGACACTTTTACCGTGTATTTCTACAACCTCACTCTTTTCAACAGACGAAATAAAGTATTAAAGTACTGCAGAGTGCCCGCGCGTAATTTTAAATGATGTTAATACTATGCTTGTTCATTTTATAATACACGATCGCAACAAATCATTAATTTTATCACAAAACAATGCACTTAACGTTACATGTATGCACAGAACAGTATTATATGTATAATGAGAGACGAAGAGCATGTGATAGTATAACGTAGTGGTAATGGCGCTTGACTAAATGCTATGTGCTGAGTGTTTTTGAAAATAGGTTCGAGGCGCATCGCCTTTTTATCTTTTTTTTTATGTAGCAAATTCTTTACTCATTTGCAATTTTATCAACGAATTTAAATATTTTTTAATCGTTGTAACGTAATTATTCGAAGTTCCATACAATGTAGACCTACTGTGATTTTACTAACCCAAATTTTGTATAGAAAATTCCGCTCAAGAAATAACCAATAAACCAACTCTTAGTTATCGCTCCTTTTGTGG
>PNEQ01077248.1:0-10942 GCA_003012365.1 Medauroidea extradentata | reverse complement strand
GCGTAGCAAATTTAAGCTTTGCAAACAGCCGTGCTTGTTAAAAAAAAAAAGGCAACGTCGTTGTGTTCGTAAAATAGGCGCAAGATGGCAGCAGTGTCCTGAATTTCTTATAAAATGACTTGCGAATTAAATGTCTCCTGATAAAGACTTTGTAACTATTTGTACGCAATAACATTTCATTACAAAACACGTTGTTTGTTAATTATATATATTTTCTTTATAATTCCGTTTATACGCGTGCGAATATTGCGCGCGACCACAGAACAAACGATTTTTTCCTCTAGAGGGTGCGTTCAGTGCGTCATACAAGTAGAGCGTTCTTTTCACTCGCAGATTTCTGCCACGGGAGTGTGACCGGATGTTCGAAACTGAGAAAGATCTCGTACTAAGATTCCGCACTTCGGAATTTCAACTCAAGAATACCATTCTGCCATAGTGAGATAAATGTTTCGAAATTTAGTAAGTGAAATTCGTCAATTCGAAATTATCTCGTAACAACTCGAGAATCGACCCCCAGGACTAAATAGTAATCCAGACGTGAAATGACGTGGCGGTTTATTTGATAGGGCAAACTTCGCCGCTTAATGGCTGCCCAAGGCTGTTGATATACCAGCCCCGTGTATGATTGGCTCCTGCATGTTACTGCGGGTATCCTGATTGGTCTGGCTGCCGGCTAGCGCACTGATTGGCAGCAGTGATCTCCGCCATGTTGCTGGCCAGGGAAGCCATTTTGCTGGCGTGTGTGACTGAGTTCGCCGTCCTACCGGCTATTTCACTTCTGTATTCCTAAATATTCTGCGGCATAGTTGCAGATGTGTAACTTAGGCCCTGGAACAAGTTAGTCTTCACTCGAGAAAACAAGTGGCCAGCCGCCAATGTACAGTTTTAGGGTGGCAAAGAGGGTACAGGAATCTAGCAAGGACTTAAATCATTTCTCGAAGAAAAAAAGACGGGTGGCCATGTCCGTACGTATCCCACAACTCTACCAGGGCGGGAGAGCAAACCAAGATTGCAGTGATTCTATCTCACGTGTTTACTCGTTAACTCCGCGGCGTTCAGTTCCCGTCCATTACTTTTCGATTAGAGTCAGCCCCGCGGCGCAGTCAAAGTCGTAAATAAAGCACTCGCCAGTCCGCCGTTTCGCTGTGCCTCCCGCTGCGACGAAATGAAGTACAGCTCATTATGGACATTCTGGAGAAGAAAAGAAGAATTCCGAGGTAGGCATCGAAGAAAAAGATAGAAGAGGCAGCCAACTTTCGTAACATTTGAAACATTTATTATTAAAGCCACTGATTTTGGTTAAAATAATTTTTCAACAATTTCTTTTAATGTCTTATGTCCTCACCTGTAGTTCTGCTTCGTGGTTATTGATTGGATGTTTATAACTGTCAGTTGGGATCTCTGATTTCGCGAAAAGAATTTTGCCGCATTTTGTTTCAGTGACTTACGTGCACATATGCAGTTCCACTTCACGGTTATTGGCAGCGTATCTTTGTGAAGTGATGTCTCTCATTTGACTCTGCCAATCGCAATAACGTTACTACAACTTCACAAGTCTGTGATTTGCCAGTAAAACCCCGTGGCACGTCAGAGCTAAGACGTCCAATCACTGATTATGAAGCAGAGCTGCAGATGTGCACGTAAGTCACTGAAACAAAGTGGGGCAAAATTCTTTTCGCGAAAATTAGGGGTCCCTAACTCTCAGTGTCTGGCACACAGACTACATAGTCATACAGATGTGAAATGACGTAGCGGCTCATTTGAAACTGGCGAACGTCGACTCTGATTGGCTGCCCGAGTCTGTTGATATCAGCCCCGTGTATGTTTGGCTCCTGCATGTTACGGCAGGTTTCCTTTTGGCCTGGCTGCCGGGTAGCTGGGCACCTGCCTTCCGCTGATTGGCGATACACGTTTCCGCCATGTTGCTGGCCAGGGAAGCCATTTTGCTGGCGTGTGTGACTAAGTTTGTCGGCCTACGGGCTATTTCACTTCTGTAGTCGTAAATTTTCTTTGTCTCGGGGTTGTTCCAACCAAAAATAACGGACATGTGGTTTCGCTGTAACCTAGTTCTGATCGATACAGTCGAATGAGTGACGCCTCTGCACAAAGACACTCTGCCAATATCTACGGTGCGAAGCTGTAGATGTGCACATAAGGCACTTAAACAAATTCGGTTGAATCACGAAAATGTCAAGTTTTTGTGCCCTCTCAACGAACATTAACTATTATTGATCATGATTTACTGCGGAATTAGATATTAAATTGTAAGAGCAAAGAAAACGCATCGGAAATTTTCGTGCAAAGATTTTTTCACCGTCTTCTTCCAATACCTTGCGTTATCACCTGCAGTTCTGCTTGGCGTTTAAGGCCTCGCTCTTTAGTTTTGTAGAGGTTTCGAAAACAATTTTTTTAAACGCAAATTATTACATATCTAAAAAATTCATTCTTACCGTTTCATTACTTATATATAATCGTTTGTACCGGAATTTTTCTGTTGCAATACACCAAACAGGTTTTTAAATTTCTGTTTCTGAAATATGAAATGTTTTGTTGTCAAAATAAGCCAACGGTAAGTATTTTAAAAATCGCTCTAGCAAAGTTGTGAATCGTATGACTGTACACAGCATCAAATTTTTTTTCGAAATATATGGTTAAAAAATGCTTGAGTTATTTGCAATTGTTTGAAATAAATGAAAGATTACTGCTTTAAATATATAGTGTTATAACACTTGGCACAGTGCAAATAACCACAAAGAATAGCTGCTGATGTACACTTTAGGCACTGAAACAAGCTTGTACAAAAAAATTATTCGCAATTATGTCGCTGCACAGCAAATGTATTTACGCTGTAAATCGGAACCACTAATTTTTAAATCGATCCAGTTCTACAAACACCACACTCTGTACTGGAACAAGTGCATATTCAGTGATTGCCAGTAATTTTTTAGCGGATTAAGTTGGGTCACATGTATGGACTGGTCCCTCTCGAAGGAAGAATGGAATAAGTGCCATCAGTAGCGGCTCGAGGGTTGTTGGCAGGTAGGGCACAAGTTGCCGAGAACTGTACACTCGTGCGCCCGTGTCGCCGTATAGCAATGGCCATGAAATATGTACTGGCTACTTGTGTTGTGACGAGTCAGTAATAAGCTGCACCTACATACCAGCGTGTTAGTGGCTGTAGAGTCGACTAGCACACAACTATAAAGAGTTCTCTGCTACTTGTGCCCTACCTGGTAACAACTTACGAACCGCCACTGAGTGCCATATGATTCGTAGTTGCACAATTTTGTGGCGAAAAGTTTTTCGCGCCATGAATCACACGTAATAATCTGCATGTAAAGCATTGAATGCCTTGCACGTAGACATGGCAGGTGTGATTCTTGGTTTGCGGCAGCGTTTCTTTGTTCAAATACGTCGCTTATTTGAGAGCACAAATCAGAATAATAATATTGATACACCATACGTAGGGTCCGGTAGTTTTCGCGAGAAGATTTTTGCCCCACTTTGTTCCAGTGTCTGATGTGTACACCTGCACCTCAACTTCATGATTATTTGCATAGTGCTTTTGCACAGAAAATACTGTTTTGTGGTGGCTACAAAATGTTTTGTCAATACGTCCCTCACCAAATTATTTTGTTGTGGTTACAAATTTTTTTTGTAGTCACTGCAAAACTTTATTGGTGACAGCAAAAATTTTTTGTGGTCACTACAAAAAAATTTGGTAAGGACCATTATAACAAAATATTTTGTAGTTACTAATAAGTAGAGACATGCAAAATTCGCGTTATTTTCTGACATCTGACTAGACTCCAAGTGACTATAGGCTCGTTCGACGTCTCCCGCCGGCCGATATTGTCGTGACTTGCCGCGGAGAATGCTTACACGGTAGAGAGGCCAATCTATGTAAGGACGTAACACACGTCGATGACAACACATAAAAGTACGTGGCCAAGTGAATTGCAGATTATGTTCTGTTATTTATAGGAAAGTGAAGTTTAGTCTGCTACCAAATTATAACGCGAATTTCGCACGTCTCTACTAATAAGTTTGTTTTTTTTTTTTTCATTTTGTGCAGAGTCATTATTCATTTGACTGTGCTAATCAGTACATGGTTAAATGCGACACATCACGTCTGTGATTTGCGGTTTTCACATCCACACTGGGTGTTACGGCATCCAATCACTGACCACATTAGCAGAGATGCAGGTGTGCACGTAAGGCACTGAAACAAAGTGGTGCAAAAATATTTCCGCGAAAATTACCGGGTCCTAACCAAACGTCAATGATTTTCCAGTAGAACCCAAGTTAAGTGGGAGCTAAAACGTCCACTCACTGACCATGAAGCGAAGTTGCAGAGAGGCACATAAGGTATCGAAACCAAATTGTGCCAAAATATTTTCGCCACAAAATCATTGTTGTAATGATTACATTTGCCACGCCCCTTAGAGACTAAAGCACGCCCCCTAATTAGCATTTGCCAACCATCAAACACAGCCCAGATATGTTAAATATATGATAAATGAGAAGTCATGTATGCAATTTAGGTGTGTTTTCTAGTCTTTGGGAGGCATGGTAATGTTAGGAATATGGCACACAGGCTTTTCTTGCTTCGGGAGAGTCCAATACATACATCGGATACATCAGGAATCAGTGAGATAATTCTGTAATTCAATTAAACTGATTCCTGTTTGCAGTGCATTGGGCCTATTTAGTCATATGTAAATGTTTATTTTAACACGTCTCTGATACACATTGACTAAAGAAAAAAAATGTCCAGGACCTTAAAAATTCCCTAAGTTTAACGTGAACTTCCTGTAAAAATTTTTCGTTAGTTTTAAACTTCACACGGTCTATAGAGCTGTATCCATTTAATCGTTTGCCAGAGTATTGCAGTTATTTTATACATACATTTTGCAAAATGTGTAATTAACTGGCTTAACTTCAAAGAAACATAACACCATTGAGGTGCACTTTAGGTGGTAAGTATTGTTATGTTTCCGTCTTATTTTTTTCGCGAGGAATGCGCCTGCAGAGTATGCCCGTTTATTTAAGAAACATCTGGTATATCAAGGTTTCTGGCTACCTGGGGAGAACAAGTATAGAAATGTTCAAGTTAATTTAAGTTCTGTGGAGAGTCAGGGACACAACCACACAAATTTCCATGTTTTAGGGGGAGGGGTGAAAGTGCAAAAGTAATAATTGCTGTTCTTATTTCCACCTTTGAGGATATTCAATGAGCACCATCTTGGATAATTAAGTTTTGCTTTGTTTTGTCTGTAGACAGGTAGATTTTTTTTTTAAATTTGCCCCTTCTTCAAAGATTGAAAAGAGGAAGGCGTTAATATCCCCTTGCCCCCTCCTGTAGTTGCGTTCCTGGTTCTCAGTCACATTTCACGATATTGCTATTGGAGTAAAGCCAATATCTGCACTGAGAAAATAAAAAATATTGAATCAAGAATAAAAATTAGGAAAACAAAAATAATCGTTTTCGAGTGTTTTCTGATAAAGAAAATTATTTCCTTGAGTTAAGCTTTTAGGATATAAAAACCGCCCTATAAGATCCTATAGGAGTATGGGCCACATCGGGATGGGCAAAAATGTCAGTAATTTATTTACTTAAAAATTTAAACACATAGAGTGTGCTCCAGAGCGTCTGCAAAACCTTGATGAAAGGACATTATACAAATAATAACTAACACGTTCAAACACGTAGAAACAGCACAATGACAGACATCACAGTAGCAAACAAAAAAAGAAGTAATTTGGACCTGCACCATTGCAGCAAATGGTTCCGTCACAGAAAACCAGAGAATACACCCAAACAAACTGACAAGTGTGTATTCGCTGGTCTTCTGTTACACGCGTCTGCTGCAATGGCATATGCCCAAATTACCTCTTTAGTTTGTAACTCGCCCCCATTGCAAGAATCGTTCAAAAATAAAAATTATACAGTAGCAAACAGACTTATTCACCGAAAACAATAAAAAAAAAACAATTGTAACATAAAATTCACCCAACATATTTGTAGACTCTGATGTAGGCCTATGTCAAGTTGATGGGGTTGGCCTCCTTCCACCCATGTTAGACCGAGAATGGTGGACGTACGGCAAGTCAGAAAGTGTAAACAGACAGCCCGGAAGACATTTTAAGCAAAACAGCAAGTCACATACACAAATTTCATTAGCATTAAATATCCTAACTACAACAACTATCCTTACTCAATGCTGCAACTTAGAAAGTGTGATTATCGTAAAGGATAGAAGGTCTGACAGATTGATTTAAGTTAGTTTGTTGGACGTTATTTAAGTAATTTTGGTGCAGATGTGTTATAATATAACTAAATCAGAACCTTTAATGAAAAATAAAATTGCGAAATTTTTCGTTTAGGGTTATTATCCCACAACTTTAAGTCAAAATAATTTTTTTTTCTTCAAGGAATTATCTGTAACTTGACCCTTTAATAAGTAATTTTTTTAACGTCGATTTTCTACTGAAACTAATGTCTGCGACATTTGTAAGTATAGTTCAAATTTACTTGAATAATTTTATGATTTATTTATTTATTTATTTACGTTCCTTATGCTGGCTTTGTAGATATACAGTACGTGGGGAAAAGGAAAACGTATCACCCAAACGCTGTAAAAATAAATCATCCCAAATAATCATCTAGGGTGATTATGTAAAACCCAATAAAATTGAAATCCGAATGACCGGAACGGGGAATAGAAACCAGGTCCAGCAGTAACCACTGCTCCAACTTAATATGTCACCGTTTCATCTAGCTCAGTCGAGGGGAAATAAATAAGTGTGCTTGTGAACGATGTCCTTAACAGAACATTCTTAAATGAATTAAAACCCTTCTAGCAATAAGAATCTTTCTTAAGCAAAAAGAGTCATTACTTTATTATGTATGTTCCCGAGAGAGCTTGGCGTTAGTGATCACGTGAATATGGGAAAATTTTGTATAAGTATGATGCTAAGTACAAACTTTCGTTTACAACGATTTCATCAGGAACTACACACAAGGCACAATTTATATCTAAAAGTTTTGAAATAGACATTAAATTACTCCCTGAGTGTTTGCGACATAACGTTGCGACAGCATTGCTCAATGCCATACATTTTTATCTTTGGAAAAAATACAGACATCTCAGTTTTATACATTCGTTCAACCAGTTGTTTCCAAGCTCTCTTGAAATA
This sequence comes from Medauroidea extradentata, assembly GCA_003012365.1. Taxonomy (NCBI): domain Eukaryota; kingdom Metazoa; phylum Arthropoda; class Insecta; order Phasmatodea; family Phasmatidae; genus Medauroidea; species Medauroidea extradentata. The sequence goes on along the minus strand of PNEQ01077248.1, from coordinate 3,742 downwards.
TTTCGGGAGATAAATCCTTGTGGAAAATGAGGAGATGCATCACAACTTATAGCTTAACGTTGTATGCGAGAATGAAACACTAGATTCTTTGGTTATTCCTGTACAAGTTAAAATGACATTTGTGTGTGTTAACATTCTTACATTTTTGTGCTAAAAATGTTTGATTTATTTTCATGTTATTTGTCAAATATTATGAACAATATAGGTGTGTATCGGGTGTAACGCACTGCCAATTAAATCGTTTTCACGTAATTGTGTATTTCCTTAAATACAAGCGGTAAACACGTCTCAGAACTGTTCTCCATTGGTTCATTATATAAATTAGGACATCCCTATTTCTTGTAAAATTACGTCCTATGTTTCGCCTTTTTAATTATATAAGTGGATACTCCAGGCATGTGTCCCCTCTAAGTACAGAATTGAAATAGTGTTTTTGAATAACGTTTATTATCTTGAGGAATAAAATTTAGAAAACAAATGACAGAAAACTAAATGCATTTTATAGGTTTCTGGAAAGTCAGTAAATTCAGAACAGCAGATCGGAAGTCTCCAGTCTTGTACGTAACTACATAACTTTATAATATTCTTATCGGCCAAAAAAAAAAAAAAAAGGGGGGGGGGCTGAAGATTTTTTTTTTTTAAGGTTAGCAATTTCTTAGTGTCGTAATTTTTACCTATCGCGTGATCCTTGTTTCCTAGCTTGTAATGACATGGTCATCTGTTTTGGTACAGAGATGATTATCTGTGATGTGAGCCATTAACTTTGAATAAGTAGCATTTCGCTGCCCCCTGCTGCCGTCCGCGCATAATGACCTACGAACGTATTTCCTGATGTCTGCGTGAAGGCAATATGTCTCTCCGAGCCAATGTTGCCAGATAAACCTAAAAGTTAATGTGTTAGACTACAAATAATGTACGTTTTCTATATTTACAAAGTTACCAAATATTCTGCAAAAACTTATCAAACTGGACCGTGTTATGAATAAACCGACTATGCGACCATTGTTAGTTGTGTATAAATTATTTTTCATCTTTGAGACAGTTTTGCAAAAGGTATTTTAGTCCCATATCGTTTGTTACAAATGTTGACTTTATAGGGTCAAAATACTTTTTGTAAAATTGCTTCAAATCTGATAAGCTTTATGCAAGTTTTTCTTAAATTTGACAACTGGCACTTAGTCAATTTAATCATAATACTGACTCATTTATTTTTCTAATTGCTGTCTGTCTCTATTTACGTATAAAACTTGTAGCATTAACATTTAGAGGAAATAAAGAGTTGATAGATATATTTATTGTTAGCAAGGAAGTTACCAAATTATGTTACTTGTTAATAAATTTTAATCTCAAAAATGTTTTACTACCGATGTTTCCACTGAAGAAAGTATTCTTACCTAGCCTGTGTTAGTCCTTCTCATCAGTGCCACAAACATAAAAATCCCCCCCCCCCCTAGCTCTTTCTCTCCAGCACTCCTGCTGTCGTCCACTTCTCGACAACATACCGAAAGCCTCTGCCACATTGTCTGTTGCTAACGTCCGTGTTCCGGCTCAAATGCCCAAGATAACTACCGTCAAAGCACCCGACCACGGTATTTATAGCTGGCCCGACCCCGCCTAGATGATTCTTAGGTTTACCATAAATGTCGGTAAACAAGAGCATGTCCAGAGGGTTCCAGTTAAGAGGCTTATGCACCTGACGCATGAACGGTGTTGTAGAGTGCCGCGCCTTTTATATTCTATGCGAAGCTCCTTAACTTATTCACAATATGTTTATCTACGAAATAAACACACAGTTCGAACTACGCTTCTATCATTTTAAAATTGCAACATGCTTATTAGAAACATGTTTTTAGGGCCCCTCAAAATGGCTAAAACGGCTTTTTTAGACTGTCGTAACTGGAAAAATACCACCTGGATTCGTAAAACTCAACGTTAGAAACATGCGTTGGTCTTTACTACAAACTTTCCTCTAATAATATTGCAGGGTGACCGCTTTAAGTCCCATAGGAAAAACAGTAGTAGGAAAACACTGCACGGCAGTTTGGCGCGCCGCGAATATAAGCGAAGCTGTTATCGTCGAGTGTGGAAAGCTGAACCTTATCGCTTCACTGTCTCCGCGCATTAAACGCGAAAAATTACACCAGGTACATAGCCCTCTTAATGGTCTTCGTTTCTCAGGCCTTCATGAACCGCATTGCACACGCTGGCAGGTAACAGAACCAGGATGAGACTAGCTGACATTTTGTAACCGAACGAGCTACGTGTCTTTGTGAGTAGACTTAAGCCGTTAGACTGGGACAAATAAGAAAATAGCTATCGTAACTTCAAACGTTTGTGATTGGCAAACAGACTACGCATGGTAGCAATAATTATCCAATCACTTAAATGTGCATAACCTATCGTTTTTCTTTTTCGAAATGGAGCCCGTCAGATTAATATTTTGCGAATATTAGCGGGGTCTCTTTTAGCAAAACGTGCTTACTTCTGCCCGCGAGAAGATGCTATTAGCCGATTAAACTCGAATAGAGGCGCGAAAGGATGTAAACTGTAGTCACAACAAAACACAACGACGTGAAACTGGATTCATAGATAATTAAACACGGTACTGTCCTCGCAATCAGAAAAAAAAATACTCAAGGTAAGGTCAGAGGGCCTTGCGTCTCATCGACACAAGAGAAGGCGACACACAACTTGCTACAATGACAGGAGCTGGGAGAGGAGTCGGCCTTGGCCTTTGTTAAGGAACCATAACAGCATTCGATGGAATGGTTTTGGAAAACAATAGAAACCTGAAATCAGGATGGGGATCAAACCCGGGTCCTCCCGAATGCTGTCCAACATGTTACCATTGAACCACCTCGCTTCGTAGAAAAAAATTTAACAACGATGGATCAGTTTAATTCCTGTCACTTAAAATCGTGTAATGCTTACGGGTGAATATACTTAACCTATCACTGAAAGACATGCATATTGTTGCTGTCACCATTCTTCTGTTAAAAAAGGACAACAGTCCTATATACAATCTGTTCTATAGTCTTAACAGAATATTCTGTGAAATAAAATATGCTCTTTTTTCATTCTACAGATTAATTGTTGTAGCAGCAATCCAGATAGTACTGACAACCTGACAGAACTGTTGTCCCTATTTTAACAGAAGTATGGTGACTACAATGATACTTATCTTTCAGTGATACCTGAACATTAGAAACCAGGAAATTTTGCAGTAATGTTTGGCGACAGACTATAATTCACTGGTCATAACTCACTCGAACACACTCCGTGACATTATTAATTTCCGGTCTTCGTATCTTTCTGTGTCTGCATTACATGATATCGAGTAATTCAGTTGATCCTATAGGCATTTTTTGAAATAGTCCTTCGGGCTCGGTAAACAAACTATCGACCTACAGTAGAAGTCAGATGATTATGTAAAAACTAGAGTGCAGTCTGTTGTAAGATAATAACGATATATATGCAGGTCTGTACTGACAGGCATATAATATAACTGGAGACTAGAAACATTCGCGGGTTCACACCTGGGGACTTATTCTGAGTTTCTGTTTCCTACGAAAAAAGTTGTTACTGAGCGATAGTCGGTTCCAAACGACTGTTTGGTATTCTAAGTTTAAAACGGGGGTCGTTTGACGTCACGAGTCCGGTAGGAACTTACCAACTGCTCGCGAGCAGTTGGAAAGGCTGAATTTCGTCGGTAACTCGCAATGGCGGGTATATGGCGACGTTG